>VSMD01133595.1:0-47105 GCA_008750895.1 Mirza zaza
GGCAGGTGGGGGGCATGGGTATATTCACACCTAATGGATGAGGTACACACTGTCCGGGGGATGGACATGCTTGAAGCTCTGACTCAGGCAGGCAAAGGCAGTTTATGTAACCTAAACATTTGTACCCCCATAATATGCTGAAATAAAAAAAAGAAAAAGGGTATCAGAAGCCACATCATTGCTTTTCCTCATTTCAACATATGTGCCTGAAAAAGCTGAGGATGAAGGGAAAACCTTCTCATTAAGTATTTCATATATCTGTACTATAGGTATTTTTAAAAATTATTTTAATATTATAAATTTTTATTCATATTTTTTTTCTGAGAAGTATGATTACCAAGGGCTCAGATGTACTACAGGTATTATATATTTGTCTTACCTCTACCTTCTCCACCCCCAGCACCCTGCTAGATTTCATTTCCTTAAAAGCACAGTCCATATTTCCCACTTACTTCTGTATTGTCTACAGTAACTGCAACCTGTGTCTTGTACATAATAGGTACTTAATAGATATTTGTTTATGTGAATTAAAATTTCCTCAGGCTTCAAATTCCTGGGATCAGCAATGTGACATATTACCATGTTTCCCCAAAAATAAGACCTACCCATAAAATAAGCCCTAGCAGGATTTCTAAGCATTTGCACAATATGAACCCTACCCCGAAAATAAGGCCTAGTGATGGGTGTGGCTATGCAGCGTATCTGCACAACCCATGCATTTCCTCACGGAGCGGTGAAGAAGATGAGCAGCTCTTCTCATCTGCCCCATCGTGACAGCTACTATCCCAGAGGTGACCAGAAAGGTGCCGGCAGCCCCACCAACAAGGTCGGCTCCCCCTGTCAGGCCCTGGCCATCCTGTGCGTGCTGCAAGCTGAGACTTTGAAGTGAAAATAACACATCCCCTGAAAATAAGCCCTAGGGTGTCTTCTTGAGGAAAAATAAATATAAGACCCTGTCTTATTTTCGGAGAAACATGGTAGATGGAGTTAGACAGATCTGGGTTCATACTCTGCGTCTGCATTGACTATCTGTTGAAATCTTAGCCCTGCCATTCCTAGCTATGTGACATTGGGTAAATTTTTCAGCTTTGCCATGCTTAGACCTCTCATCTGCAGAAGAGAGATAATACCTATCTTGAAAGATGAAAAGAACTAGAGGAAATGTATGTAAAATGCCAAGTGCATATTGAAATAAAGTCATTATTGTGAAGTAAAATAACCCTGGGGCCAGGCACGATAGCTCATGCCTGTAATGCTAGCACTTCGGGAGGCTGAGGCAGGAGGATCATTTGAGCTCAGGAGTTCAAGACCAGCCTGAGCAACATAGCAAGTTCCCGTCTCTACAAAAAATAGAAAAATCAGCCAGGCGTGTTGGTGTGCACCTGTAGTCCCAGTTACTCAAAAAGCTGAAGCAATAGGATTGCTTCAGCCAGGAGTTTGAGGTTGCAGTGAGCTAGGATGATGCCACTGCACTCTAGCCTGGGCAACAGAAGAAGACTCTGTCTCAAAAAATAAATAAATAATATAAAGGTAAAATAGCTCATCAATAAGTTTTAATATTGGTTACATGTTGAACTAGTAATATTTGGGACATAATGGGTTAAATAAAATATATTATTCCAATAAAAATATATATTAATATATCTCCCTGGGTTCCATATAAGAATAGGTCTAGATCAAGTTGCTGAGATTTTGCATGGTTAAAGTATGGAATCTGGCCGGGCACTGTGGCTCACGCCTATAATCCTAGCACTCTGGGAGGCTGAGGTGGGCAGATTGTTTGAGTTCAGGAGTTCAAGACCAGCCTGAGCAAGAGCGAGACCCCGTCTCTACTAAAAATAGAAAGAAATTAATTGGCCAACTAAAAATACATAGGAAAAAAATTAGCAGGTGCATGCCTGTGGTCCCAGCTACTCGGGAGGCTGAGGCAGAAGGATTGCTTGAGTCCAAGAGTTTGAGGTTGCTGTGAGCTAGGCTGATGCCACGGCACTCAAGCCCAGGCAACAGAGAGACTCTGTCTCAAAAAAAAATAAAAAATAAATAAATAGTGGAATCAAAGAGTGGAGTTGTCACAGAGTAGATCTTCACTATGAGGAAGGAGGAAGAGAATACCTGAGACTGCTCTCAGGGCCCTGGGGCTTATTCTGCTACCACAGGAGTTGCATAAATGATGTTTACTTTACTCTAAACCAACCGTGGAAATCACAATCTCCCTGTATTCCCAGTGTCTATCACCCAAAATGCTGAGAATGGTTCCAAACCTCTGGGAACCTATAGACAACCCCCCCCACACACACACACACTTTATTTGAATTATAGACCAAAAAGGAGACAGAGATTAGAGCTCAGGAGTAAATAAACCATATTTCCTTGATCAAGTCCTTTTGTCCACCTTTGTTTCACAAAGATGATTGTGTAAGTCTATTCCTTGCCTCACAAAGTAGTATTGTCTGGGCAAGCAACTAAAGACAGTCAAAGAAGGAGTAACATAGGTGCTGTTTTTCTGTTGTCACTATTGGGCAATAGGAACCCTATAACCGACTCACCCTGCCCCCTTCTCAGGCTGCTGTTTCTTCCTTCCTTTGTGGCTTTCATCTTTAATGGCGTTGCCACAGCAACCATTGTCACCAGAAGAGGGAAGATAGTGTCACCCCTTCTGCTCCAGGCAGCAAGTTAGGACTAACCTTGGAAAGGATAAACTACCCAGATTTCTCCATACTTCTCATCCCACTGGGCTCTTTAAAAGGGGATCCCAGGCTGTTAACAGCAGCAACAAACAGCAACATGGATCCCTTCATCATACCTGGACCGCCTATACCTGCATTTGCACGACATAGCTCGGATGCTGTGCAAATGAAAATACATTATAAACACACTATAGCACTTATTGTCAGTATCACTTAATGTGGATGATTAGGCACGAGTATTTCGAATCCTGTCCAGGGCAGGAAAACCTAAAAAGAAACTGAATCCTAAAAATCCTAAATAAGATACTAAAAAAAGCTCTTCTCTTGCCTTTGTACTGACATAAATCCTAGGCTTTATAAGCTCCCTGCTTGCTGTAGAGGTGCAGGAAACGAAGAGGGACTGGAGTGAGTGGATCTGCTGAGTGGTGACAAAGAGGCTTTGCTCTCCCGCCCCCCAGGGACCCTTCTATCCTTGATGACATATTCTCTCCCCCCAGTGTTAAAAGGAAGGTCACCGCTAAAGGACCTCACAGAGGCCTCTGGGATCCTTTGGTGCTCTTAGAAGCCCCTAGTCTGCTGTTTTTGGAGCACTGTTGGAACTGTTTCAATTCTTCCAGTGCAGCAACCAGCTGCAGTCCTCAAACAGCTTCAGAAAGACTTGCTCAAGGTCACCCTCAAGATAATAACAGAAAAAAGAACTAGGAATCCTTACTCCAGATTCTACATACACACACTCCTCTCCTAACATATGGACTATTTCCCTGATGCCCTATGCCTCAGAGGTCTCCTAAGACAGGAATAGAACCTAAGCAGCGCTAGCTCCCAAGCCCCCTGGTCTGTCCCTCTTCTCTTAGCCACCCCACCCCTGTTTCCTGGAATAGCAGTACCCCCCACTGGAGTCAGAGGCAGAATTCCTTGGCCATGCCAGCTCATGGTATGCAGTGAGTCAACAGTCCCAGCCCATTCCCCCCAGCATGGGCTGCCACAGTTTAATGAGTGGTTATTTGTGGTACTCTGCACACAGCTTGGAGCTGTGCCTTCACCCCATACTGGGGGTAGGGGGTGGGAGAGAGAGAGTAGTGCCAAAGCATCATTTATTACTATAATCTTCAATGTGCATCCCACCCATGGTGTTAATGTCCCAAAATAAACGTATTAATCCCCCCACAGCCTACAAAGCAAACTCTCAGCTGGAGGGCTTTGTGTAGGAGGGAGACAGCACCAAGGACAATAGAACGGTACCTCTTTTCCCTGGATAGGGTGTTGGGAAACCTAGGTGGGCATGCCTTCAGGAGTCAGCCTAGAGGGAAGAAGAAATCAGGCTTCCTTGAGGAGAATGCCACAGGTCTAGGTTTCTAGGTACTTGTTAATAGGCACCTTGTAGGGATACAGATCTCTTGGAAAAAGTGGTTTCAGATCTGCTCTGATTTAGCTTACTCTTGCGGCTAAAATAATTCTAGGGCAAGTCAAACCAGTTTGAGCAGTAGGTCTAAAATATGGATTTAGAAAATCATCCACTGAGGATCTGGTACTCCAGTAGGCTTTTATCATTTATCTTGCCAGTCTAATACATTCTTCTTTCCCTATCTTTCTTATTTTTCTCTTCCCAAAGTCTTTGTACTGCTCACTCAGAAGCCAAAAAAGGGATGACTAAATATCCAGAGCCTGTTTGGTCACCAGGTGTACCAATTTTATTTAGACACCTGCTTTCCTACACTGGGTCCTTCAGGTCAAATAGAGTTAAGAGAACTCTTCTCATACTAGTATGCTAAATTTTAGAAAGGAATCCTCTCTTTCTGGTTTTTTTTTTTTTTTTTTTTTTTTTTTTTTTGCTCTGTCACCTGGGCCGGAGTGCCGTGGCAGCAGCCTAGCTCACAGCAACTTCAAACTCCTGGGCTCAAGCAATCCTCCTGCCTCAGCCTCCTGAGTAGCTAGGATTATAGGAACACATCATTATTCCCTACTAATTTTTCTATTTTTAGTGGCGACAGGGTCTTGCTCTTGCTCAGGCTGGTCTCAAACTCCTGACATCAAGCACTAGGATTTATAGGTGTTAGCCACCATGCACAGCCTCTTTCTGGTCCTTGATGTTCTGCAATTGTGAGAATCAATGATGTACATTGAAACTAAGAACCCATGAAAAGAGAGCCTCCAGGCTTCCCCCTCCCCTCACTCCTACCAGCTTACCTATGCCACTCTAGCACATTCACCATATCCATTTTTAAGGTGACTAGGCATCCTGCATAAGGATGGATAGTACCTGCCCTGCCTAATATTTTACCCAGATGTACCCTGTTGATAAATATTATCCCATGTGAGTCTCTCCTCTCTATATATACTCTTGCTTAGTATTTATTAAATTACACTGCTTTTATTTCTTGCAGAAAGTATCTGTAATATAGTCATTAAGAGTCACATACAGATCAAATCATTCTCTACTGGGGTAACATGTTAAAGAAGTCCTACGGAACGATCTTTTGGGATGAGAAGTCAGCAGTGCCCTAGTCTTGGTTCTAGTACTGTTCAGAAGTTTGAGGTTACAGTGGGCTGTGATCATGTCAATTGTGCTCAGGCCTGGGCAAAAGAGCAAGACCTTGTCTCTAAAAAAATAAGAGAAAAGAAAAGAAAAGGAAAGAAAGAATCACCACCTAAAAGAGTTAAGTATTGATCTTTCTTCATCCTCTCCACCCGCAATCTTATCTCTATCACGTCCCTCAGTTAAGACCCTCCAGAAGCAGACATGATAGATGCATCAGGTTTGCATATCTGGACCTCAGCCACCTTACTTATGTTTGCCTGCCCGTATAGAGACTTGACATTCTGAAAGGTAACTTAGCTGCAGCTTGAAAGAAAGAGTCATCTATATTCCCAGATTACAGGCTGACAAAGTCATCCACTTCTACCAGCCAGAGGCTCCTGCTCAAGCAGCTAAAGCCAACAACCTAAACGGGTCACTAAGAAAGGAATGAGCAAGGTCAGGAACCAAGGTCTGGTTTCCTTTACTTTGGAAAGCAGATATTTCCAGGGTAGAAGACATTCCAATAACAGGTAGCTAGCTCTTCTATTTTGTATGTTCAATATAATCATAGTAATAATGGCACATCATTGAGAGAGAAACTTGGATTTCCTCCAAGTCCCTACCATGTTCCCTAACAACTGGCTCATGGAAGACATAATAGAATGGTATCACTCTGACTGCACTTCCATTATGGGGAAGACTGCAGATGCAGACAGATGTGCACAGGAAAGAGAATGTGATCCCCTAAATGTAATATCCCATTACCATTCGGTAATAAGACAGAAGCAGAATAATAAAGGGAGCACCAGTTCTAACTGATCGCCACTCGGAAATCTCCCTAAATGAGATTTCTAGTTGATGTGTCCCTTGCTCCAGCCCCTGCCAGCCAAACACAGAACAGACAACATGAATGTAACTCATGACTCCTATTCAGCAGAATGACTGCTGGACCAAGGGATTTCTCCAGCTAAGCTCCTCACCAATGAGAAATGCAACAGGATCATAGAAGAACCTGCAATTCTGCTTTAAGTGGTCAGCTACACTATATGAAAAGGATTATAGGAAAGAGCCCTCAGGGGCTCTGAATGCATCTCCCATTCCCATCCTTCACTGAAACTAGGGAAAAGTTATTAAACTAAGGAAACAGACTGTGATCTATAGCAATCAACTCCTGTGTGCAGCTGTGAATGCAGACAAGCTGGAGATGAGTCCCTGCAGCTCCTCTGTGCATGAATGCACACGCACTCACAGGGAATGCTCTGCTGCAGTAATGAGTGACAGCAAAGAGCCACAAAGGCAAAGCAGAGCCACAGATCCTCCCCAGCAACCCCGCCAGAACCTCCACACTGTTGGTTGCTCTAGGTCTGGAGGCTCCTCCCAGTTTTTGTTCTTCAGTTGAAATGGGAATCTCTTAAAGACATTCCAAATCCTCTCATTTCATGCAGTTTCTCTGAAGCAAGAAAATAAGCAGGTGGGGGAGGGGAAACTTACATAAGATTCAGGGTACACAGGGCTTTCCTGGGCTAAGCTCTTCAGCCTGACAGAGGAGACCCATGGGGCTGGGCTGAGAGAAATGAAGCAGTTTGGAGTCTCCCTAGAGCTCCAGAGCTCTGGGCAACACTTCCACTTTTCATCATAGCTTTTATAAGAGGAAGAAAACAGGTTGAGTCTTGGCCCCTAGGGAAGCAGAGACCCCTTGGTGATCTGCTTCAGAGACAGCTGGTCTCTGTGTACACCCAGGTGGCTGCTTCTGGATTTTATAAATACTCTTCCCTGAAGCCAGGCTCAGCTCCGTATTAGGAGGCAGCTTCCATGGCTAAATTGCTAGTTAGAACCTGTTCTTTCTCAGAGCCTAGGAGGCTGGCAGCCTTGCATACACTGACAGTTCTCATCCAAGGACTCTACCCTCATCCCCTCATCATTCTACTGAGCCCTGATTAAGGCTAACCAAGTTCAGCTGCTGAGTCAGGAGGGACCCCAAGACTTGACTTTCCCACCAAACACCAAATTGTTTTCCTTGACACAAAACAGCATTGTTGCTCTGCCAAATAGCACCCTGAACGCCAGCCCTTGTAGTGTGTCCTACAGAAGGGCCATGCACTTCCCCTCAAAAGCACAGGCTAACCACAAATCTTCATGTTAGCATAGCCTTCAGATCACAAACTCCCAGGGGATGGCTAAGATTACAACTTTCAAATTTAGAAACACTAGGGTGGGAGGAGTGTTTTGAACCCTAGACCTCAGTGAAAAGAGGGCAAAGAAAACCTCTCTTCTCATGTTAGAGCTGAAAGAAGCAAGAGGAGCAAAGGTTGATCCAATATTTTTTTCTTTCTGAAAGACTGTCATGGTCACAGTCACAACCAGCTGAGAGGCTGGAAACCACTTTGGTTCATCTGCAGCCCCCAGACTAGGTGAATTTTCCAGGATAAACTTAGTGGACATGGCAACCAAGACAACAGAGCAGTTGGCACTAATTGGCTCCCTGGGTGACAACTTTTGGTAAGAACCAGCAGGGTTCCTACTAAAGATCTTCATTTTTAGCATCTAAACTGGTACCCAGGCTCCAGGGTCCTCCTATTCCTTCACTAACCTGATGTCTTTGAGAATTGTTATGCTAGGTTTCTGTAACACTCTAAAGGAAAAAAAGAAACAGGGAGATAATAGCTAACACAGATTGAGTGCCTACTCTATGCCAGGTATTGTCTAAAGTACATTGCACATACTATCTCATTTAATCATTAAAACAACCAATAGCATCCCCATTTTACAGATAAAAAGCTGAAGCATAGAAAGGTTTTGTAATTTGTCTGAGGCTACAATGCAGTTAATTAAGTAGCAGAGTTGGGGTCTGGCATATAGCCAAGATGCTGGATTTAACACAAGGACCTGGGTACTAGGAAAGAGGTTGCAGACAGCAAGCTTGTGATGCCACTGCACAGACTGACTTCAGCCAGGAAGGGTGATTCTCATTTCTGGATATGAGACTGTGCCTACAAATATGGTCAGACCATGAGAGAGGTCTTTCCAAAGTCTCTGCTTTTGCCCCCCACAGTGTTCTCTGAGAAGAGTAGATCAGTTAATGAACTGGGTCTGGCTCCAATGAGCACCACGAAGCCTGCAGGAAGACCTAGGATGTAACAAGCACTGCAGAGGGAGGTCTACTCTCCAAGGCGACATCTCCCCAGGAGCTGGACATGCCTCCACTACAGGGGCTTCTGAATATTAGAAAGGAGATCCCTTCAACGTTCCTGACTGAATGAATGGGGGCAGGATGCCACCTTCCTAAAAGAGGGAAAGTGGCCATCCTGGGGCCAGGGATGGAGTTCTCATTGGATGCTAAATAAGAAGTACAAGAGCAATACAGCCCTAGGAGAGGGAGGATAGAAGCGAATTGAGGGGGTTAAGGGAAGACAGAATAACCTCAGGGCAGTAAGACAAATGCAGAGGACAGTATCCCCCAGGAGACGACTTACCACCTGAGAGCTCAGCGCCTCACCCCGCCCCCGCCACAGCGGATTCCAGTCACCCCCAAAGCACCGTCCACGGAAGGGAGACTTAAAACACCCCCTCTTCCAATCGCTTCCCAGTGCCCCGAGGTGGCATCTTTCCCAGAGGGGCAGTAGGGCGCCACCGGAGGGTTCTCCGCTGCTCCCTGGGACCCCGAGCCGCAGCCCCCTCCCCGCCGCAGCCCTGCCCGGAGCGCCGGGGGCCAGGCGGCGCGGCTCACCTCGCTCATCGCGGCAGCGGACCGGGCGCGCGGGGCGCGGCGCGCGCAGGTGAGGCGAGGAGCCCTCGGGGCTGCGCGGGCGACGGCCGAGAGTTGCCGGGCTCTGAGGCAGGGGCCCCGGCTGACCGCGGCAGGAGAGCTAGTGCGGAGAGCAGCTGCTCCGGCGCTCGCCGCCGGCGGTCTCGGCGCCCTGCTCCTGCCAGGGAACTCCTTCCGACCCCGTCCTGTCAGAGCCGCTCAGCGCACCTCCGCCGGCCCTACCTTTTATACTCGGCTCGGCACCCGCCTCCAGCCCGACCAATAGGAGCGCCTCCTCCCGCAGAGCGACAGCCCTTCGCACCCAGTGGTGGCAGGCTCAGAGGTCTGCTGCATTTCCAAACTAGGGTAAGACAGATAGCGGGAAGGAGGGGGAGACCGTCGGGGGCTGAGAGGACGGAAAATGAAGTAAGGGGAGCAAAGGAGGAGAGGGAGGAAGGAGCAGTACATGAAGGGAGGAAGGAGAGAGAAGAAAGGAAGGAGTGTGTGAGTCTGAGAAAGAGAAGAAAGAAGAGCTGGAAGGAAATCAAGAGGGTACATGGGAAGCAGCAGTGAACGAAAGGGATAAAACCCAGGAATGTTGCAGATTAAGATTTAGTCATAGGATGGCACCTTGGATAAGAGAACAGCAGAAGACAGGGAGGGAGGAGGAGAGAGACAGAGATGAGAGAGAGAGAGAGAGACTGCAGCAAACGAACAATGTTCTGTGGTAAAGAACAAGGAAATTGTGAAATGCCCATTTAGAAGATCAAAGATCTTAGGAGTTGGAAAACAGTTTAGGATTCTTCAAATCCCACCTCCCACACAATGCTGGGGGCGGGGAACACCTGAAAACCAAAACCCACAACCCTCTCCAGCAAAATGATGGTCCCCCAGTGTCTACTTGGACAGGTAACAAACTCCCTGCAGAAGTTAATTTACAACTGCTCATTCATTCCATCTCAATCTTACAATGTGCCCTCCACTGTGCCAACACTGTGAAGCTATTATTTTTTCTTTAAAGGCACTCTTATTATGACCATTGTTGCCACTATTGTTGCCACCATTACCCATTGTTGCCACTAAAATGTGCAAGTCCTATCTCTTAGAGTCTAGCTTGTTTCTTCCTGCAACCTGCCATTTGGTGGTCCATGTTTGAGTACCAAACTACCCAAGTGCATTCTGCCAGAGGGGTGGGGAGCAGACATGAAAAACAAAGGCCACAATCCAATATAAACAGATTATTTTCCAATAAGATGGAAGTTTACTAATAATTACTATGCTGTATAATTTTAAAGGAAAAAATATGACTACAGTAAGATAAAAAGGTAGGTAAAAGTCATGAACTTTCCAATAACTTCAGCCATTATTCCTGTTTATCTAAATATCTAGCTTTTGTTTCTTCTTTAAGGAAATTCTTTAAATTCTCATGCCTATAACACTTCTAGGCACTGTAAAACCTCAGCCTACTTACTGCTTCAGTCAGCCAAGACCAAACACTTTCAGCTTTAGCAGTTACACCCTTTTGGTGGTTTCTTTCATGGCCTATTATAACTGAGTCATTAATAGCTGTTCTCTCAGCTAGCAACTACTGATCTCCTCTCAAAAACCAGATTCAGGTAAGACCTCAAATAGCCATTTCTCTAGCTAGACCCTATGTGTTTTTACATTTTCTCTGACAGGTCAAGAAAAGAGAAGATAGAAAAAAGATCACTTCTTTTCCCTCATCCACCTGAGATCCTCTGACTCTCACCTTCCAATGGGAATCGTGTTGCCTAAGTTACTAAGTGTCTAACTAGGCTAGCTCCTACTCATTCTATGCAGCCTACTCCTCCAGCTTCCTCCATCTTTGTAATGAACAGACAATTAGCATTGAAAAGATTGTCTTTAGTGAAGTAGACCTCTCCCAAGTTCTTCAAAAGGTATAAAAAGATTATAAAGACAATTCAAGACAAGATCAAGATCAGCAAGGTTTCTCTATAACAACTGGATGATAAATATTTTAGGCTTTGCAGACCGTAGGTGGTTTCTGTTGAGACTACTTGTGTCTCCCATTGTAGCTTGAAAGGGGACATAGACAATATGTACCCAAATAGGTCTGGCTACATTGTAATAAAACTTTATTTGTGGACACTAAATTTCACATAATTTTCATGTGTTAGGAAATATTCTTCTTCTAAAATTTTAATTTAAAACCATACTTGGCCAGGCGCGGTGGCTCACGCCTGTAATCCAAGGTGGGTGGATCATTTGAGCTCAAGAGGTCAAGACCAGCTTGAGCAAGAGCGAGACCCCGTCTCTACTAAAAAAAAGAATAGAAAGAAATTAGCTGGACAACTAAAAATATATAGAAAAAATTAGCCGGTCATGGTGGTGCATGCCTGTAGTCCCAGCTACTCAGGAGGCTAAGGCAGAAGGATTGCTTAAGCCCAGGAGTTTGAGGTTGCTATAAGCTAGGCTGACACCACGGCACTCTAACCCGGACAACAGAGTGAGACTCTGACTCAAAAAAAGAGAGAGAGAAATAGAGGTTAGGGAGAAAAAGAGTTTCAATGAAGAGAAAATGGTTGTCAGGATATCAAAAGCAATAGGGAGGTTGATTGGGAGAAGCATAAGAGAAAGCCCACTGAATTCAACAGACCACAGGAGATCATTGGTGAATTTAAAGAAAGAAGATTAAAACCAGATTACAAGGCTCAAAGGAAAGGAACACTTCCTGCTCAAAGAAGTATTTGTGCCAGAACCTGGGGTGTCAAACAGGACAGAACAGGCCCGTCCTGGAAATTTGGCTCAATGGATATCTGACTGAGGTCGACCAGATACCAAATGCAAACATGGCAGGTAGCAACAGCAAGTAGCAACAGTTCAGAAGTCAGAAAGGAGTCAGGAATCAGACTAGCAGACTAATGGGAATCCCAGAGAATCAGGACAGCGAAGTATAACAGGCTCTGAAAGACGGCAGCTAAAAGGGAAATAGAAAAGTATCCAGATGACACCATGGAACCTACAGTGCTAGCAAAATGGCTGGCATGAAGTAAATATCCATTAAATATTTATTGAATGAATGAATATATTAACTTACAAATAATAGCATTTGATGCCACGTGGAAAGACATCAAACGTGATGTCTGTTTGAAATCAGACCTTAATTTGTATCCTAGCCCATTTATTCATCCATAACATTTATTATATGTGCCTGGAGTACATAGTGCCCTAAGGATCCAAAAAACAAACATGTAGCCCTTGACTTCATCAAGGTTGGTTGACAGAGTCAGAAACAGATAATTCTTCCACAGTGTGGTTCATCAAGGTTGGTTAACAGAGTCAGAAAGAAACAGATAATTCTTCCACAATGCGGTAAGAGCGGCAACAAACCTGTGCACAGAGGTGAGGCTGTAAACCACAGGCTCCTGGAGGTGAGCTGCTGCACTCAGGCCTAAAGGGCCCAGAGGATCAGGAGGAACAGGGGAGGAAGGTTTCAAAGTGAGAGTGTGTGAAGCGATTCCAGCCAGACGGAACGACAAGGACAGATGTTCAGAGGTGAGTGAGCACAGCTTGTTCAGGGAACTCTAAATGCTTAAGCGCATCTAGAGCCAAACTGTGATGCGCTAGGTCAGGGGAGGGAAGTGGAGATAGAGTAGATGAGGCCAGAGTGATTAAATAGGGGCCAGATCACAAACGACTTTTTATGACATGCTGAAGAGATTGGATTTTATCCTGAAGGTGATGGAAAGCAAATGAAGAATTTTAAGCAGGGGAGAAACATGATCAAATTTGCATTTTAGAAATAGCAACAGCATAGAGGATGGGTTGGAAGGAGATGAGGCTGGGAGTGGGGAGAATAATTTAATAGGCTATGCAGCAATAAGTGGAAAATGATGAGGGCCCAAACTCAGCTAAGAGGTGGTGGGCATGTAGAGGTCAGAAGATAGGAATGAAAGGTTATGGCATCTGGTCATTTTTAGGGAATGAGGGAGAGAAAGAAGGATAGGTGACACCCAGTTCCTGGCTTGGCATCTGGAAGATGGTAGCAGTGGAGGGGAAGGAAAGGAAGAGAGTAAGAAAATGAGCATGTATTGATTTCCTTTCATGTTCCAAGCACTGTGTGAGGAATTTTACATATATTGCTTTATTTAATCTTCACAACAGATCTGGATAATGGGCGTTATTACTCTTTTTTTCCAGGTTAGAAAACTGAAATTCAGAGAGCTTAACCGACCAGGTCACAACCAACATAGTTGTTTTTCAGACTCTAGCTTGGAAGAGGCATGTTGGAAGAGGGTGAGGACATCAGTTAACCCTGGAAGCCTGTTCACCATGGATGCCAGGAGAATCCTGCAGCAGATTCCAGTCTCAGTCTGTTTTAGGGGAGAGCTCCTGAAGCTGAGGAGCATTACTTTTTTTTTTTTTTTTTGAGACAGAGTCTCACTGTGTTGCCCAAGCTAGCTCAGAGCGTCAGCCTAGGTCACAGCAACCTCAAACTCCTGGGCTCAAGCAATCCTACTGCCTCAGCCTTCCGAGTGGCTGGGACTACAGGCATGCGCCACCATGCCTGGCTAATTTTTTCTATGTATATTAGTTGGCCAATTAATTTCTTTCTATTTATAGTAGAGACGGGGTCGCGCTCTTGCTGAGGCTGGTTTAGAACTTCTGACCTCGAGCAATCCACACACCTCAGCCTCCCAGAGTGCTAGGATTACAGGTGTGAGCCACTGCGCCCGGCCTGAGGAGCATTTCTGTACATAGAAGAACAAGCTCAGAGAGGTCTGCCCCAAGTCGACCCCATCTCCAAGAACTTTAAGTTGGACTTTTCCAAGAAGAACAAGGCTGGGGGTAATCCCTGGACCCCAAGTGAAGGGGCAGCCCTGGACCAGAATATCGTTGTGTGTCTAGCCTCTCTCTAAGGATTCAGTGCTGTTCTCAGAAGAAGAGGTATGCCTCCCTTCCCTGGTTTGGGGTTGGCCTGATTCCCAGGCCCCCCTGGAGCTCAGTCTCAGTCATGGCAAACAATTAGGGAAGTAGCAAAAAAAAGTAATTCAGCTAGCAAGAGCCAGAGTCAGAATTTGAACCCAAGTCTATGTGGCTCCAAAGCCCACATTCTTCCCATGTTCACATGTTGGGGTAGTCAGCAAGTTATGCAATATAGGAGAGGTTAGTTTGTGGGGGAGGTTAGCAATGAGCTCCATCTAGACATATTTAATTTGAGATGTCTATGTGACATGCAAGTGAAGTCATGTACTAAACTGCTGGATATATTGGTCTTTATACAAGTTATTTAAACTCCCCAAGCCTCGGTTTTCTCATCTATAAAATGGTGATACTACCTGTCTTATAGAGTTAATACAGGTAAGGGTTCTTACATAGGACTCTACTCATATTGGGAGCTCAGTAAGAATAAATGAAGCAGTTGATACCTATAATATCATGCATAATCTTCTCCACACAATTTAGAGCTTGAATATATATTTCCTTTAAGATCTAGGAGTTCTGCCTGGCACAGTGGCTCACGCCTGTAATCCTAGCACTCTGGGAGGCTGAGGCAGGTGGATTGCTCAAGGTCAGGAGTTAGAAACCAGCCTGAGCAATAGTGAGACCCCATTTTTACTATAAATAAAAAGAAATTAATTGGCCAACTAATATATGTAGAAAAAATTAGCCGGGCATGGTGGCTCATGCCTGTAGTCCCAGCTACTCGGGAGGCTGAGGCAGGAGGATTGCTTGAGCCCAGGAGTTTGAGGTTGCTGTGAGCTAGGCTGACACCACGGCACTCACTCTAGCCTGGGCAACAAAGCGAGACTCTGTCTCAAAATAATAAAAAAAAAGATCTAGGAGTTCAACTTATTTATTTAGTCCCATAATTAGACTGTAAATGTCTCTATAATAGGGATTCTCTCTTTTGTCCCTCCTCATGGTAACTAATGACAGAATGGACACTTGATAACTTATTGCTAAATTGTCAACGTGGAAGTGGATCAGGGCCTAAGTACGGAGGACCTTGTCCCCCTCCTGTAGTCCCTCTCTCAGTTGGTGGTACCACCACCACCCATTCAATCACTCATGCTAGAAGCCTCAAGTCATCTTTAACTCCTCTTCTTCTTTCTCAACCCAGCCATTCTAGTAGTTACCAAATTCCAATGATTTCACTCCCCATGTATTTCTCAAAACCCTTTTCTACCCTACATCCTACCACTATCCGAGCTCAGGCTTAAGTTCTCTTATCTACATGATGGCATAAGTTTTCTAACAGATCTCTTTGCTTCCAGTCTTGCTCACTCAAATGCATCTTTCAAATAGCCAGCAGAGTAAGATATCTAGAATATAATCTGACCAGCTCACCCTTTAAAATCTTTTTGATGAGGGCCGGGCGATCACGCCTGTAATCCTAACACTCTGGGAGGCTGAGGCTGGCAGATCGCTCACGGTCAGGAGTTTGAAACCAGCCTGAGCAAGAGTGAGACCCATCTCTACTAAAAATAGAAAGAAATTAATTGGCCAACTAAAAATCTATAGAAAAAATTAGCTGGGCATGGTGGCACATGCCTGTAGTCCCAGCTATTCAGGAGGCTGAGGCAGGAGGATCGCTTGAGTCCAGGAGTTTGAGGTTGCTGTGAGCTAGGCTGATGCCACAGCACACTAGCCGGAGCAACAAGAGTGAGACTCTGTCTCAAAAAAATAAAATAAAATAAAAATAATAAAATAAAATAAAATAAAATCTTTTTGGGAGACTCTAACTGCTTAACCTGAAACATGAGGTCATCTGTGATCTGGCCCTGCCTACATTTCAGCCTCATGTCACATCTCTCTAGCCTTATCTCTGCTCACTCCCAACCTGAAATGTTATGCACCATTTGTGGTTCTATCATATGTAGCTTTTTGGGGGGTTTTTTGGTTTTTTTGAGACAGAGTCTTACTCTGTTGCCTGGGCTAATAGTGCAATGGCATCATTATAGCTCATGGCAACCTCAAACTCCTGGGCTCAGGCAACCCTCAAGTAGCTGGCGCTATGCCACCATGCCTGGCTAATTTGTAAAATATTCTGTAGAGATGGGATCTTGTTATATTGCTCAGGCTGATCCTCCTGCCTTGGCCTCCCAAAGTGCTAGGATTACAGGCGTTAGCCACCAAGCCCTGCCATAGGTAACTTTTTGTATCTGGCTTCTTTTTTTTTTTTTTCAGACAGCATCACTTTGTTGCCCAGGCTAGAGTGTCATGGCATCAACCTAGCTCACAGCAACCTCCAACTCCTGGCCTTAAGCAATCCTCCTGCCTCAGTCTCCTGAGTAGCTGGGACTACAGGCATGCGCCACCATGCCCGGTTAATTTTTTCTATATATTTTTAGTTGGCCAATCAATTTCTTTCTATTTTTAGTAGAGACGAGGTCTCCCTCAGGCTGGTCTCGAACTCCAGAGCTCAAAGGATCCTCTTGCCTCGGCCTCCTAGAGTGCTAGGATTATAGGCAGTGAGCCACCATGCCCGGCCTATCTGGCTTCTTGAATTTCTCAGATTGCAACCTCTGCCTGGACTGCCTTTTATTTTCCCCTGGCTAACTCTTCATTATCATTTAAAAATCAATTCAGTTGTCACTCCTCCAGAAAGCCTTTCCTGCCTCCTCCTCAAAATCCTTTTGCCAAAGCAGGATTATTTGCCCCTCTTCTGTGGTCCCATAATGCTCTGTGCATAGCTCCACCCTTGATCTAACTATATTTCTTTATATCTGTTTAAAGATCTTTCTATCCCACTAGCATTTAAACTCCATGAGCGCAGAAGACCATCTTATTCATCTTTTTATTCGTAGTATCTAACATATAATAGGTAGGTTATCAGTCAATATTTGATTTAATAAATTGGTATGAATTCTCAGAGTCACAAAGACACCAACCAAATATATAAACATAAATATTCTTACCATCTCCCAAAGACCAGATCCAAACATCTGTGCTCTCTGGAATTCAGCTTATTTCAGAATGCAAAGTTATACATAGTTTGATGCTATACCACTTGAGATTAAGGGTTCTACCAATTCATTCTGGGAACCGAAACAAGGCTCTGTGTGACTCAATCTCCTCTCTCTCTTTCTCTCTCTCTCTGTGTCTGTGCATGTGTTTATGTCTCTAGCCTGCACTTGGGGTTTTTAACTCATCTTTAGAGAAACATTAATTATAATGTAACTCTTAACTGAAACAGAGGACACGATAGCAAAATAAAAAGGAAAAAGAAATGCTTATTTCTAATAGGAAAAGACAATGATATAGGAACAGCGAACAGCCAGAAAGATCTGCAGTGAGAAGAATCTTTTTTTTTTTTTTTTTTAAGAGACAGGATCTTGGCTGGGCATGGTGGCTCACGCCTGTAATCCTAGCAGTTTGGGAGGCCGAGGTGGGCGGATTGCTCAAGATCAGGAGTTTGAAACCAGCCTGAGCAAGAGCGAGACCCCGTCTCTACTAAAACTAGAAAGAAATTAATTGGCCAACTAATACATGTAGAAAAAATTAGCCGGGCATGGTGGCGCATGCCTGTAGTCCCAGCTATTCGGGAGGCTGAGGCAGGAGGATCGCTTAAGGCCAGGAGTTGGAGGTTGCTGTGAGCTAGGCTGGTGCCATGGCACTCTAGCCCAGGCAACACAGTGAGACTCTGTCTCAAAAAAAAAAAAAAAAAGAGAGAGAGAGAAAGAGACAGGATCTTAAAAAACAGGCTCTGTCACCCATGCTGGAGTGTGGTGTTTTGATCATAGCTCACTGCAGCCTCACACTTCTTGCTCAAATGATCCTCCTGCCTCAGCCCCCATAGTAACTGGGACTACAGGCACACACCATCACATCTGGCTAATTTTTCTTATTTTTTAAAGGGCTGGTGGTCTCTATGTTGCCCAAGCTGGTCTCAAATTTCTGGCTTCAAGCGATCCTCCCACCTCGGGCTCCCAAAGTGCTGGGATTACAGGTATGAGCCACTGCACCCTGCTGAACCTTTCTTATTGGAAGACTGAGAATTTAGACTTTATTCCAGTTTGTGTGGGGCCAGGTTTATCTAACATAGATTTATCCAACATATTGCCCATCCCCCAAACATCCAAATATTTTGAAATGACTTTCTCTGTTCATAGATGTTGGGGAAGCAGATAGATAGATAGACGGATGTAGACACAAACACACTTACAAAAATATTCTTGAGTGATAATGAAGCACTAGACAACTCCAGTGAAGACTTCTACTTTTGAGTCTTAAATTTATTCAGCTTATTAGTTAGAAGTTCTTTAAATTGACTCCAGACAGAACTGGGTACATAATTTGGGGGGCCCAGCTTAAAATAAAAAAGTAGGGCCCTTTGTTCAAAAATCACTAAGTATTTCAATACAGCAACAGTAGAGCACTAAACCAAGCATGAGATTCCTCTGAATGCAATGTCTTATGCAACTGCACACAAAAAGCCAGCTCTGATGCAAGAGTTCCCAAATCAACCTTAACTTCCTCTGATGAGAGGTTACTCTGGTTTGTTTATTTATCTTAAATATTCCTGTTTATTTTTTCTAGAGATGGGCTCTTGCTATGTTGCCCAACCTGGCCTTGAACTCCTGGGCTCAAGTGATCCACAGTTTGCTGAGGTCATTCTGATTTAATTCTCAGTACTCTCTAGTTAAGAAGTGGCTCTTTTTTTTAGATAAGGTCTTGCTCTGTTGCCCTGAAGTCCTGGGCTTAAGAAATCCTCCTGTCTCAGACTACTAAGTAGCTGGGACTACAGGCATGTACCAGCACACACCTAGCTAGTTTTTTAACTTTTGTAGAGATGGGGTCTTGCTGTGTTGCCCAGGCTAGTCTCAAACTCCTGGCCTCAAGCAGTCTTCCTGCCTTAGCCTTCCAGAGTGCTAGGATTACAGACATAAGCCACCTCGCCCAGTCTGCATAGGCTCTTATTTAGACCCTAGTCTCTTTTTAAGAACTTTCCTTTTGGGAGCTTTGTGCAACTGTTATACCTATTCTATTACTTCTGACATACTGCATGTGAAAAAGCTTGCTGGGTCTCTCCATATCTCTCTCTCTCTCTCTCTCTCTCTCTCTCTCTCTCTCTCTCTCTCTCTCTCTCTTCCCATCTTGTCTGGGATCCATGTACAAAGGAGGCTGCAGATCAAAGCCTCTAATGAGTCATGAGGTCCCTGCCCACAAAAGTCCCTCCCATGTGCCATCAACCAGCCTCTTGGGCATGCTGGGAAAACCTCCTACCCAGCCTTTGCCCTGAGTCCAGGGTCTGCACTCGAACTCCATAGGCACTGAGAGCAACTGGAAGCCACATACCACAGACTCTTGTCTTCCAGGTAGGTACTGAGGGCCATAATCGCTAACTCCATTCACTGCAATTGCTGACATCAAAGGGAAAGTACGGTCAGTGTGGGAGTTTGGGGACAGGTATTCCACACCAGATTCTGTGGCCTGTGGGTGACATGCTGCCTTAGAGAAGCAGGTAGGAAATCTGGTGGGGGGGCGGGGAGGGTTGTCAGAGACTAAATGCAATGAACTACAGGTAACACTGGGGATCAGGTCCAGGGCAGGTTTGGGAAGGGACTCTACAAAAGGGAGACAAGAAGGTTGGTGAGAAGAGGGTCAAGTGTTAACCCCTTCCACATTCAGGGATATGTGACGGCCACCTGAACACCTGAAGCCATGGCCAGTGAGGAAGATGAGCCAAAGAACTGTGTGGTGTGTGGAGACCGAGCTACAGGCTATCACTTCCATGCCCTGACTTGTGAGGGTTGCAAGGGTTTCTTCAGGTAAGAGCCTACTCCTCAATAGAAACCACCCCACAAACTACCTGTTGCTTAGCCTCTAAAGCCTGGCACATGCCCAAGCTTGTCCAGCTACATTAATCCTCTATCTTAGAGTCTAAGTGCCCTTCAAAAGGTAAACTACAAGACACAAAGAAAAAGAAAAAAATATAAATATATAAAAATAAAAAAGTAAAAAAAATTTAAAAAAAAGAAAAAATAAAAATAGAGTCTAAGTGCCCTGTAGCTAGCACCCTACATCTTGCTAACTACGACTCTGTATAAACTGGTGGCATAATACCAGAAAGAAGGCCACACGTTTGTCTGATAGACACAGCCCATTAGTCAAGAGTACTCATGCACTCACTACCTGCAAAGCACCAAGCTAGTACAACATCAACTAGGCTTTCTTGTGTGATCTTGTGTCCCGATGGAAATGTTTGAGATGTATAGGACCTTACCCACCTCTGGGGACCTTTGGGCACTGCGCAGATCAGCCCATGTTACCAAATTCCCAAGTCTTTTAGACCATGCCATCTCAGCCCCTCACATACCCACCCGCCTGTTCACTGCCATCCCTGACCCTAATGACATCTCTGTCTCTCACAGACGAACAGTCAGCAAAAGCACTGGTCCTACCTGCCCCTTTGCCGGAAGCTGTGAGGTCAGCAAGGCCCAGAGGCGCCACTGCCCCGCCTGCAGGTTGCGGAAGTGCCTAGATGCTGGCATGAGGAAAGACAGTGAGTTGGCCCCCCACCATCCCACAAATCCACTGACTATGCCTCTCTGCTTTGTCCTGATTCCCAACAGTGCATACTGCACATAGTGGGCAGAGCAAGCTTTTTAAAACTAATCAGATTGAACTTGTTCTCCTACTTTCCCCCTTCTCACCACTGCACTTGACTGGTCTAAAAAAAAAAGCAACTAATCAGATTATGTCATGATTCTGCTCAAAACCTCCAATTGCTCCCCATCTCAAAGGACATGAACTCATGGTCTAGCTCCATGAGACTAGACTTTATTCAGACTTTATTTCCTACTCTCTCCCCCTTGCTCAATCCATTCCAGTAGCACTGACTTTGATGCCATCCTAGAACACACCAAGCATACTCTTTTTTCCACGACTTACATACTTGACATTCCCTCTACCTGAACTTCTCTTCTCCTACATGTTCACATGGCTAGTTTTATCTTTTCTGTCTCTTAAGTATAGTGCCTGTCACCTAGTAGGTACTTAACAATTGAATTAATGCTTTCTCTGTGCCAGATGCTATGCTCCCAACAGACAATGTAAGTGGAGTTCACAGAAGTCAATTTGCCCAAATCCATTCAGCTAAAAAGTTGTACAGCCAGTATTTAAAACCGAGTCTGTCTGACTCCCAAATTCTTGCTTATCCCAAGCTATCATATTACTTTTCAATGGAAGGGTGGAAAGGAAACTAGAAGTCAAAAGATCTTGGTTAGAATTCAATCTACTTTACTTATTTTGTGGACCTGTTATTGGAATCTAAGCCTGTTTATGTTTCTGAAAAAAATATGAATAATATTTGCCCTGTCTACCATAGGGCTGTTTCAGCCAGTGAGATTTAACCTCAGAATCTTTCATATTATAATGCTATGCAAACATAAGGTGATGTTTTAGGTATCAAGACCCCTCCCTCTTCAAGGTTCCCCTAGAAGCCAAAAAAGTCTCCTCACACCTTTGCCACTTTACTCTCCACCCTCCCTTTCCTTCCCTCTGTGCAGTTTTCTGCTACAGCGTCTCACAGGCCTGTGAAAGTGTGCAGGAATCCCTGCCTCCTGGTGGCGCTAGGACTTCGGCCAAGCCCAAGGAAGCCCCAGGAACTCTCCTCCCTCCCCCACCCTTCAGGGCGGCTGAGGGGCCCCGGATCAGGAACTGGCAGAGAGAGGTGCTCTCAGCTGCTCTCAATAGCTTTGTCCTGTCTCTTGCCGGGCACAGTGATATTGTCAGCAGAAGCCCTGGCGTTGCGGCGGCTGAAGCAGGCCCAGCGGCGGGCACAGCAGGCCCCTATGCAGCTGAGTAAGGAGCAGGAAGAGCTGATCCGAACACTCCTAGGGGCCCACGCTCGCCACCTAGGCACCATGTTTGAACACTTCGTGCATTTCAGGGTGAGCCTTTACAGGACTTGGGCTGGAATATGAGCAAAAGGGTGTGGAAGGAGGCTGGCCTGAGGGAGAGGGCAGTGTGCCATGCACCAGTGCAGAGGACAGGGCTTCTCCAAAAACCTGTGTCCAGGCAGGCTCCTTAGCAAGGCCTCTTAAGATAAGGCAGGTGATACCTAAAGGAGGGCCTTGGGCCAAGACCCCTCACTCATGTTCTGATCTTTGCAGCCTCCAGCTTATCTATTCATCCGTCACCAGCCCTCCCCAGCCCTGGCCCCTGTACTGCCTCTGCTCATGCACTTTGCAGACATCAACACTTTCATGGTACAGCAAATCATCAAGTTCTCCAAGGACCTGCCCCTCTTCCGGTGAGTGACTTCTGCTCATCTTTTAGGAAGCTCATCTTCACTTCCTAAGATGAAGTTGACACTTCAGTCAACTATACACCCTCCCACCCACAAAAGTCACTGACTAAAAATTAACACATCCCTCAGCCTTTACAAGCACCAAAGGTCTCAAATTCCCAGCTTTATCTTTATTTTTTTATTTTATTTTATTTTTTTTTTTTTTTGAGACAGAATCTCACTCCGTTGCCTGGGCTAGAGTGCCGTGGTGTCAGCCTAGCTCACAGCAACCTCAGACTCCTGGGCTCAAGCAATCCTTCTGCCTCAGCCTCCCAAGTAGCTGGGACTACAGACATGCACCACCATGCCCGGCTAATTTTTTTCTGTGTGTTTTTAGTTGGCCAATTAATTTCTCTCTATTTTTTAGTAGAGATAGGGTCTTGCTCTTGCTCAGGATGGTTTCGAACTCCTGACCTTGAGCAATCCTCCTGCCTCAGCCTCCCAGAGTGCTAGGATTACAGGCGTGAGCCACCGCGCCTGGCCCCAGCTTTGTCTTTAATTGTGTCAGTCAGGATTAGGAGTTCCTCTCCCTCTCTGAAGTTGGGGCTTGAGTCTAAAGTGCCCTTGTTTCCTGCTCCCCACAGGTCCCTGCCCATGGAGGACCAGATCTCCCTTCTCAAGGGAGCAGCTGTGGAAATCTGTCACATTGCACTCAATTCCACTTTCTGTCCCCAAACACGAAACTTCCTCTGTGGGCCTCTTCGCTACACGATGGAAGACGGAACCCATGGTGAGATGGTGCTAGAGCAGGGGAAGGCATGTGTCCTTGTGGTATGGCATGTGGTTGGGTGACCTGGACACTCCTAAACCTAGTGTCTCCCACAGTGGGGTTCCAGGTAGAGTTTTTAGAGTTGGTCTTTCGCTTCCATGGGACTCTGCGACAACTGCAGCTTCAGGAGCCTGAGTATGTGCTCTTGGCTGCCATGGCCCTCTTCTCTCCTGGTGAGTATCTCCCAAAGCCTAGAAACTTTTCTCCACCACCTCCACCCAAACTCTCAGCCCCTCAAATCCATCCATCTCAGGCTGTCTAGCCTTCAAACCTGCAGAGTAGGTCTATACCAGCCTCAGCCTCCAGGGCACTGTGCAGGCCTTCCCCTTCCCCCAGCCTTGTCTTTCCCAGCTCCCTGTCTTACAGACCGCCCTGGAGTTACCCAGAGAGAGGAGATTGACCAGCTACAAGAGGAGGTGGCACTGACTCTGCAAAGCTACATTAAGGGCCAGCAGCCAAAACCCCGGAATCGGTATGGTGGGAGACTGGGAGCTTCGAAGCCACACTGGGGCAGGAAGAGGTTAAAAAAACATGAGCTTGGGAGGAATGTTGTTTACTGTCCTTTCCTTTGGGAAACCAGGTCTCTTTTGGTCTATCCCTTCCCTCTAGCCATCCCTGTCTCATATAGTTCCAGCATCCAAATTGCTCTTACTGCTGTTTCATCTCACTTTTTCCAGATTTTTTTTTATTCAGTAGAGATGCAAAGTAGTAGCTCACAGGCTCTGTATAATAGCACTCCTGAGATTGATGACATCCATCACCTCACTAGTCCAACCTCTCCAGACTAAAGCAGATTTTTAAGAGTCTTATTCATTCTTTCCCCCTGGCCCTTCCTCTCCTCTCCATTGAATCAATTCCTTCAATTTTTCATTTCCTTTGATGTTGTGGTCATTCATAGTTTCATGGTCAAAGCCAGTTCCTGGTTCAATAGTCCATGATCTTTCCAGGCTTTGAGGTATGCACCACTTCCTCCATGAGGCAGTTTGGCCAGAAAGGGAACACTTTATACCATAGAACACACCCACCTTCTAGAATCTGCTCTAGAAGGCTAGACCCTCAGATCCCATACAGTTGGATTTCTAGCTAAGTCCAGGGCTTTCTTCACACTTGGCCCTCAGAGCTCTGGGTTCAGGAAAAACGGGGCATGATAAAAGATGATAGTGTTGGAGAGGGCCCCCTGGGGGACTTTTGGGACCTTTGATAAATTTGTCATACCAGAGCATGATTTTCTCTAATGTTCAGACCTAGTTTCACTGTCGTTCAGGGGATCAGGGCCTCAAAACAAGACTCCCAGCTACCTTTTTTCCATCCTGTTTTTCTGGTGACCTCACTACTCCCTCCAAAGGTTTCTATATGCGAAGCTGCTAGGCCTGTTAGTTGAGCTTCGGAGCATTAACGACGGATACGGGTACCAAATCCAGCGCATCCAGGGACTGCCTGCCATGATGCCCCTGCTCCAGGAGATCTGCAGTTGAGGCCCAGGCTCATCCCCTTCCCCAGCTCAACTGGGGTACACCAGACTGGAAAGAGAAAAATGCTGTGACCAGAGATTGGGCCCAGTGGAAAGGGAGCCCAGTGGTTGCAATGAAAGTCTAAAGCAATAACTGCCTCTTCATGCGGTCATCGGGGTACTAGGGGGTGACTGTGGGAATAAAGTTGTTCTCTGGAAGCACAGAAGATGGGAAAGGAGGAAGCCTCAGGGCTAAGAGGTAATGAAGCTCCTTCTGGGAATGGGTGGGCCCCACTTTCTGAGGCCAGAGATTTGGCCCCTCAGCCCTACTTTTCCAGCCTCGGGAGGCTCTGGGATGGAAAACAGGGTGGTAAGCTAATCCCATGCAGGATTAACCAAAGGGAAATGAAGAAAGAAGTGGGATAGGGGAGAAATTCAGCCAGACATGCCCCTTAATCCTCTTCCCTTAGTCCAGAGCCACAAGAGCATGGGGAAGATGATAGTGGGGCTCGTAGTAGTGGTTGGAGCCTCAAACCACTGCCTCATCAGCTGCCCCTGTGGCAGCTCCAGTTCTGAGGAGGGCATGGTCCTGTCCCCAACTCTGTTCCTGGGACCTAGAGGTTACCCAGCAAGGTGGGCTCTGGAGAGGGGCCTAGTTTCTGGCCCTAGGGCACCTGACTCAGAGGTTCCAGCTGCTGTGGGGACTGGCTGTGGGACAACCTCAGCCCACAGTGATGCTGAAGCCACAGTGGAATCTGTTGCGCCAGTGATTGAGGAAGGCTCCAAGGGCTAGGGTGACAGGCAGGGGGGGCATCTTCTTCTCCAGCACAGCACCTACACACCAGTTACTATCCACCAAGCCTGTCGGGGGAGAGAATATCAACTGGGTTATTTAACAGGGCCTGAAGAAAGGAATCAGCAGAAGTGAGGTAGAGTTTCCCTCCCTCTGCATTCCCCGTTTCTCAGCAATAACCCTCACCTCTAAACACCATGTTGGCCTGGGGCAGAGTCAGGTGGTAACCAAAGGAGAAGGTTGTGTCTTGTAGCCTTGTGTTTGCCTCAAACTCCACTCCAACCTGAACCTGAGAACCATGCACAAGGATGAGAGGGATCGGTGTCAGTGAAGACTAGAGGGTCCTGACAGGGGATCAGCAGAATGAGGGCATGAATTGCAAAGTAAATGCAGCACGGGTAGGAAGAATACTAAGTCAGCAGGGCCTGTGGGGGTCCAGAGGTGCAGAAGTTCATAACCGGCTTGCTGGGTTGGGGGATAAGATCAGTGGTCTCACCTGTTCATTTGCCCTGTGGTAATAACTCGCATGGGCCCCGCCTGATCCCACATTCAATGTAGCTACCCAGTGTACAGCTGTAAAAAACAAAGTCCAAGGGGGAAAGGAGTGTTACTGTAGTAGGACACAGGCCAGGAACCCCAGCAGAGTCCAGAATTGCCTCCCTGCCCCCACTACTCAACTTCGCCCCATACCCGAGTACTTTCCCGCCAGTGTCAAGATGGCCCCCTCTTCGCCTGGGCGCCGGTGATAAACTAGCTCTCCTCCCAGCACCAGCCGATGTGTGAGACTCTGTAGGAAGTGAGCGACCATGATCACTGTGGGGTAATGGGGAGACATGGAGTCAGTCACAGAAACAACACCTGAGCCTGCTCCCTCACCTCCAGTAACCAGTCTACTCAAGAAGTTCCTTTTCTTTTCTTTTCTTTTTTTTTTTTTTTGAGCAGAGTCTCACTTTGTTGCCCAGGCTAGAGTGAGTGCAGTGGCATCAGCCTAGCTCACAGCAACCTCAATCTCCTGGGCTCAAGCGATCCTCCTGCCTCAGCCTCCCGGGTAGCTGGGACTACAGGCATGCGCCACCATCCCCGGCTAATTTTTTGTATATATATTTTTAGTTGGTCAATTAATTTCTTTCTATTTTTAGTAGAGACAAGGTCTCGATCAGGTTGGTTTTGAACTCCTGACCCCGAGCAATCCGCCCGCCTCGACCTCCCAGAGTGCTAAGATTACAGGCGTGAGCCACCGCGCCCAGCCAAGAAGTTCCTTTTCTAACCTCGAAATGTACAGAAGATGAAGAGGTATAGCCAACATTAGCAAACCAGCAGCCAAGATAAAAAGAACCTTGACCCAATTCCTCACCTGATTCCCCAATCAGGTCAGGATTTCCTAGGGTCAGAGTGGCTGTGTAGTCATCTCCCCGATACTCTCCATCAAACTGCCAGGTCAGGAACTTGGCCTGCTGCGTCTGGATGGGGAGAGAAAGAAGTAAAATCTTTCTTCCTCTTTCTGATCACTATTGCCTCTGCTCCCTGCCCCCATCTGCCAGAGCAGGAAACTCATGGGGGAGAAAGAGGAAGCGTTTCAATGGATGGAGGCAGGAACTGTGGGTCACCTGGAAGACAGCCTTAGCTCGGAGCCGCTCTGCCAAAAGAAGCAGGACCTGGGCGTTGAGGCTGCCACCGCTGTCCATATCCCCTACCACAGTGGGGAACACCTGTAAAAGAGTAGACAATAATAAGGCTGAGCTGGGTGGCACCACTCATCCTAAACCCAAATATGGATTTCATTAACGGCCCGCTGCGCCCCCTGGTGGAGGCACAAAGACAAACAGGGCTCTTCGCACAACTGTTCTCTTTTGCCCAGAAGAGACACAGAGAAAATCAGGTTTCTGACCATTTTTCTCCATAACACATATTTCCTCCTCCACCAGACCTGGATCCCTGGTGGGCTTTTAGGGAGATTCCCGGGTGCGTGGAGTCCTCACCTCAGTGGGGCTAAGCTGCCAGTCCCCTGCATAGGCCGCATGGAGGTGATAGCCTGGCAAGCCCAGGGCACTCATGTGGACCGTGTGAGCCACCTGAGGAAAGAGGCGTCAGTGGAGAAGAGAGCATTGCATTCCTGCTTCATTTCAATCCCATCCCACCCTTCATCTTCTCCCCATCCAGAAGGCCTCTTAAGAATCACAAATATTCCAACACATACAGAGGGTCACCAGAATGAAAGCAACAAGTCTCACAGGCAAGAGAGGTAAAGAGAGTCCCACATCCTCCCTAATTTGTCCCACATAGCCTGGCTAAGGCTAGAGTACAAAGGAAAGGAGAAGAGGACCCAGGAACAGGCAAGGAGCAATAGTAAAGAGGGGCCAGAGAAGTAGGAGCACCTGGAAATGGCTGCTCAGAACCTTGTTGACAACGAGCTTCACTCCCTCCATCTGTGCAGGGAATACATCTGAAGAGGGCGAGGGGAAGGGAAGGAATAAGCACAGACAAGGAACCCCCACCCCAAGCGGCAGTCTCCCCTCTCGATCCCTTAGGAAGCACCTGGGAGGAATTGACCTCCTTTCAAGTCCTGCAGCGAGATGCTCCACTTCACTTGGGCACCTAATCCTCCCTGACGCTGGATACCCAGCTGTGATCTCCCCTTTCCTGCTTCCATCCCTAGACACTTCAAGACCCTCCCCTTGTCTGCCCCTTCATCCTGAGATACCCAATGCCAAGTTCTCACCTTTGCATAGCCGATGCAGCTCATCGAAGCTCCCAGGGTTGGGCAAAGGTTCCTCTCTCCGGGGGCTCCGGCGGAGCAAAGTCCCCATCGGTGCCAGGCCCAGTGTATTCCCCATTTTAGTCCAGAGGACCAGGAGGGGCAGAGGTTAGCCTGAGAAAGAACGCTATTGCTCCCTCTATCCTCCACGGGCCCCACCCCCCATCATCCAGCTCCCCAGTCCTAGAAACTTCCACATGGTCAGACGCTAGACCTGGAACAGGAAGAGTTAAGCACTGATGGGGAGACTGAACCCCAGGCACACTCCCGCCCCGTCTTTGATCCTTCACCCCCACCTGTCACCCCTGTCATCTCTCCCATTCTCTAATCCTAGCCCCTACCACAGACCTCACCTAGCTTCCTATTCCCTCTACTCTTCATTCCCAGGCCCCAAGGCCAGGCTCGCAATGGAGCAGTGTCCCTTACCATGTCAGACCATCATGCTGCCCCTTTCCCTCCGGCACACCTCGGTCATCTTGATGGGGGCAGCCATCTTGGGTGATGGCAGAATTACGGCTTCACGCTGTATTACCAGCGTGGCCGCGCGCGCCATCTTGGAATAGGGCAAAGAATGATATCAAAGACCCAGCCCTCCCCTAATTGGGCCCCGCCCAATCTATGAGAAAAAAAGCCTCCTCGATCTCCCAGGAGCCAATGGGAGAGGTGAAAGCAAAGGAGTGGCAGGCCTGACGGCCAGAGAGCTTCGGCCCCGGCACTGCAGAGCTGGGCGGATCTTAGTTGGTGGCTCCTTAGACTTAAACCGAAGGCCTTAGATCGCCAAGCGAAGCCTCTCCAAGGTCGGGGAAAACCTGTGAGCTTGCAAAACACTAGAGGGAGCATCTTGTAGCTTGGGCCACTGACGCTCCTTCCACTACCCGTGAGAAAAGTGAAACTACAGCCTGAAGACTTGGGTTTTGTGAAGGGTGACAAGGGAACGAGTCTGAAGACTTCTTTCGAACCTTGGTTCATTTATATATATCGCTCCCTCCTTCCTGTAGAGCCGGTGGGGAATCCTCCTCACAACCCTCCACAGTACACCTCCAAATGAGTGCTGCTCTTAAGCACCTCTCTTCTTAGGACGTGGACCCACACTTCCCTTCTGGCATCTGCATCTCTCAACGTTCCCCCTTCTTGCCCTCTTGATGGAATGGGAATGGGCGGCAGAGTTTGGGGCAGTGGGGTAGGTTCTAGCAGAACTATTCCCTGAAACAGCTGCCCTGTGCAGTTAACTCTTTCTTCCCTGAGTACCCAGGCAGAGTTGGCCAATAAGATCTAGGAATATGGACTCCAGCCCCCAAATGGGCTCCACCCCAGGCCCAGGGATAAGCCAAGGGGGTGACCATGAAGCACTAAGAGCTCACAGGGGATTAATTGAAGATGGAGCAAGACTTCTTGGTCTCCGGTCACTACCTCCCTTACTAGCTCTACTCCTCCACCCACACCTTTCAGGAATGTTCCACGTACACAGAAAGTAAGCTCTGGGATCAAAAGGGTGAAAGATACAAATGCTTCTGGTATCTATCTGGCTGATTTCACCCAAATGGTTTGTACCTGGGGAATGTACTTCTTCCCCCCTCACAATCAGGGCTGGGACAAGGACCAGGGCCTTGGCCAGAGGGATGTTATAGTGCTATAGCCCCTCCTGACTCAATATTGGCTAACTACTGCCTGGAACCGATAATGTGATCAAATGGCCAGTCACCTTCAACCTTTATCCTGGCAGAAGCCTCTTATTTACCTCTTTTCCTGCCAGAGCCCTCCAGTTGGGAGGGGGAGGGCATATGCATTTTCTGAATTTGTTTTATTGGGGGTAGGGTATGCTTATTGATCAGCACCTGGGTCATTCTGGGCTCTCCTGTTTTCTTCCCCTATCTCATTACACATTAACTCAAAAAGGGACAAAGTCAATCACACCTGCCCTCTGCCCCTGACTTTCATTCCCCTAACCCCTACTCCCCCCACCCCTGCCCCTGATTTCAACTCCTTTCTCCTTTCTTCTGTTCCCCCAGTACTTCCCTGCCAAGTTGCAATGAAGCAGGCTAGGGTTGGGGAAATGAAATCTACCCATAATGGGATAAAGATACCAAGAACTGAGGGCTTGATGTATCAGAGCTTTCCAGAGAAATAACTAGGAATCCTGCTTCTCTCTACATTCAAATCTAAGGATTGCTCACCCCAGACCCCAAGAGAATGGATCTTCCATAGACCTGAAGTACACCAGCTTGGCCTCCAGTAAGGCCTGTATCCCTTGTCTCTCACCCCATCGTGGAGCCCCCCTTTTATTTGTTCTCTCCTCCCCCATTCCTCAAATTTGTTTATTCCAACATGGCCCCTGCCCCAATGAACCCACACAGTCCCTGTCACCTGACTAGGGGTGGGTAAGAAAACAAGTATATAGCCCCTACCTCTCCAGCCAGGCCAGGACAGATGCCAAGGACAGAGACTCTGACAAGGTAGGATAAGGGAGTAAGAGGTGTGGGCAGCATCCAAAGAGGACTCAACTTTAATCGTGGAAAGGGAGGGAACCAGGTTGGAGAGGGCACCTACTTGGGGAGATCCCTGGGGAGGGGCTGAAGCCCATTTAGCTTCAGTGTCCCCCCTACTGCCACCAGCTTTGTTCCTAGGCCACCTTCCCTACTGTCACCACCATGAAGCTGCTTGCAATGACTGTGTTGCTGCTTACCATCTATAGACTGGAAGGTGGGTGTGATATGGAGAAAGGGGCCAATAGGGGAGAAGGTGCTGGGGGTCATAGCTACCCTTTCATCTGAGCTCCTGTGCCCAGGTCTGGCAACCTGAGGGCTCAAAAGGAAGATCATTTCCTCTCTAAAGCCCAGAAAGCCTATCCAAAGACCTACCTGGATATCTTTTTAGGGAGGGGGGCTGAGAGCTGGGGTAAGGTACTGGCAGAGGTGTGGCTGGAGGCCAGGACTCATTGCTGTGGACCCAGCTGAAAAAAGTCTGTGTGTGTGTGTGTGTGTGTGTGTGTGTGTGCACAGGAGCTCTGGTTCGGAGAGAGGCAGAGGAGCCGGGTCTGCAGGGCCTGCTCTCTCACTACGTCCAGAAATTCACCACGTATGGCACATACCTGATAGAGAAGGTCAAGGCCCCGGAGCTTCAGGCCCAAGCCAGGTAAGTCTCAGGGAAAGGAGTTCAGAGGCTGTGGGATTGTGGAAGGAAAGAAGGAAAGACAAAAGGTCCCACAGAAGACTGAACTCAGGCATGGGGATTAGAGAGGATTAGGCTTAAATTGGAGAGAAATATTCCTTCATCACCCAAAAGTCCCACACACTTCTTGGACAGATAGGAACAGTGGGAACTGGGCCTTGAATCTCAATCTCTAGGGTCTGTTCCTCTGCCCAGTGGAAGACTTGCCTCTCCTCCTGCCTAGGGGCTTTGCCATGCTGGGATGGACCAGGCACTAGAGTTTGAGGACCTGGGTTAGTCTGCTCTGATCTCCCACCACCACCATGGTCCCTGCCAGTGCCTGGGGTCTCTCACACTGACCTCTAATTCCTCACCTATCCAGGGCTTACCTTGAAAAGTCAAAGGAGGAGCTGACACCTGTGGTCAAGAAGGTTGGAAACGATCTAGTTAACCTGTTGGGCTATTTTGTGCACTTTGAAACACAACCTTCCACCTAGTGAGTTGTCCAGACCATTTGTCATCCGGCCCCAGCTGGCCTCTAGAACATCCACTGGCCAGGCCTAGAGCCCCTACCTCTACCTACTCCCTGTTTGCTACAATAAATGCTGCAGGAGTCAAGCTGTGAGTCTGGTGTGTCTGGGGGGCACTGGGAAAAGTAAGGGAGTGGGAGAGTAGCAGGAGGAAGGAAAAAGAGAAATCTGCTTCTAAAAGGAGGGGGATTTGGGTGTGGAGGGGTAGAGAAAGGTTGAAGAGACAAATGATGGAAATGACAGGGTGATTCTTTTCCAAGTGCAAGGAATCTCCTACAGGCCTGGGAATAGCTCTGTAGTGGAGAACTAAAGAGCCTTTGCACTGAACATGGAATTATGAAAGGCATGCATGGAGGATTCACAAACGGAATCCCTAGACTTATGGAGGTCTCAGGAAATGAGGGCACCCCTCAGAATTTCCTCCTAATCATTCTATGAAGAGGGGAAAGCTTCCAAAAAAATGAAACCAGAAGTGTCACCCAAGACACTTCCCTTCTGAGCTAGGGCAACACTGTGTTTCCCCCAATCCCACAATAAAAGACCTCAGTTTACTCCTCTCCTGAAAGCACTCTGATTCATGCATTCAGAACCTCTCATCTGGGCCGGGCGCGGTGGCTCACGTCTGTAATCCTAGCACTCTGGGAGGCTGAGGCAGAAGGATCGCTCAAGGTCAGGAGTTCAAAACCAGCCTGAGCAAGAGCGAGACCCCGTCTGTACTAAAAATAGAAAGAAATTAATTGGCCAACTAAAAATATATAGAAAAAAATTAGCCAGGCATGGTAGCACATGCCTGTAATCCTAGCTACTTGGGAGGCTGAGGCAGGAGGATTGCTTGAGCCCAGGAGTTTGAGGTTGCTGTGAGCTAGGCTAACACCACGGCACTCACTCTAGCCTGGGCAACAGAGTGAGACTCTGTCTCAAAAAAAAAAAAAAAAAAAAAAAAAACCTCTCATCTGGACATCTGAACACTCTCTGGGGAAGACCCATTCCAAGCCCCTCCCCCACTGCTACCCAGGTGCTATTTCTACAACTGGCCTGGTAGGCATCTTAGAGCCTGGCACTAGTATCCCTGGGAGCCACTTAAAGGCCTGACAGGTATCAAACTTGGTGGACATGTGGGACTAGAGAAACTTTGGGAGCTGTGATACCTAGATTAAATCAAAATGGAATAAAAATCAAGCTAGGCTAATGGGGAGAGATTCAGAATCCCATAATGTAGGGCAAGGGAAAATGGAGCATTTTCCAATCAAAGTTTATCCCCGCTTTATCTTTAAAAGAGTTACTTCCCAGGCCGGACATGGTGGCTCACACCTGTAATCCTAGCACTCTGGAAGGGAAGCCAAGGTGGGAGAATCACTCAAGGTCAGGAGTTCAAAACTAGCCTGAGCAAGAGCAAGACCCTATCTCTACTAAAGATAGAAAGAAATTAATTGGCCAACTAAAAATATATAGAAACAATTAGCCGGGCATGGTGGTGCATGCCTGTGGTCCCAGCTATTTGAGAGGCTGAGGCAGGAGGATCGCTTGAGCCCAGGAGTTTGAGGTGCTGTAAGCTAGGATGATGCCATGGTACTCTAGCCCAGGCAACAGAGTGAGACTCTGTCTCAAAAAAAAAAAAAAAAGAAAGAGCAACTTTCCTACCCTGGTTCATTTCTCATATCTCATCTGAAATCACCCATCCCCTGAGACACTGGAGATGGACCCGATTTCTTCTATATATTGATCAACCTCCTTCATCTGGCCTTCTAGACCTCACCATTCATGATCACTCACCTCCCCTTCTCTTTCCCAATATCTGTTTTTTTCTCATGTGGCAAAATCTCTTTGCAGTGACAAAGAGATTTCAATCACTTGCAAGGTGACCTTGGGCAAGTTAATTAACTTCAAAGAGCTTGAATTTCTTCACGGGGTTAATAAGTGGATCAAATGATAAGAGCTGGAAAACACTTTAAGAAGTGTAAGTCACTATACAGTGCCAAGTATTGTCCAGAATGGGGGGTTTCCAGGGGTAAACTTGGGGACTCTAGACCCATTCTGAAAGGACTGCTGGGGCAGAGGTAGGACTGGCAGCATCTGATGAGGTTTAAATACTTGCAGGCAGAGCTTCCTGGCAGCTCTGGAAACAGGACAGGCACTGACAGGGGGATTCCTTGGCCACCACCTATGCACTAGGGAGAGATGACCTCCCATCTGGACCCAATTTGTTCCCCCTTACCCTACCCACCACTAACCCTATCTGGCTCTCTAAGGTCCCTCTTGCCCCAAACCCTGCTGAAAACTCACTGTTCCACTGAAACCTTCCATTAGGGGCTTCACACAGCCCTAGTCACACCATCCCTTCTGCATGTTTGGCTTTTTGACTATGCTAATTCCTATATGCATGTGGATTGGTACTGTCTGGATTGGCAACTATTTGAAGTTGGACAGTCAAGCTCATCCACAACCTGACCTTGGTTCAATTGTCAGACATAGAAGGCCATGCTGGGTACAGAAGCCATTTCTTAGGTTCTAATGGCTTGGAATGTACCTAGAGTCTCAACACATTACTCCTTGCTCCAGCTCCAGCCCAGAGCACCTGGGGCTCAAAGGTCTCATCCCTCCTCCAGACACCATCAACATTCATCTTTCATTTGAGCAAAATAGCCCTGAAGTCTATTAGACTGTGAGTTCTGTGAGGTCAGGGACTGAGAAACTCTATCCAGCCTAATGCTTAGCAGAGGTTGAATAAATACATGATAAATGAATGAATGGAGTCCAGTCTGTGGTAGCTTTATTGAGAGCATTTCCTTCCTACTGTTTAGTGGGAGATGAGCATGAGGAAGAGAAGAAGAGTAGGACAAGGAAGTGAGACTAGAATATAAACATTCACAAATAGCATCTGCGCATTAGTCTCTGACAGAGAGGAGGAACCACTGATGTATATTAATCTGGGGTGTGGCATAATTATAGGAGTAGAGTCAGCTGGCATTAACAGCATGGAGGCATATGTGATGCCTACCATAAGGGCTGGGAGGAGAACTAGAAGCCAAAGGAAGATGTGACCACATCTGTCCTAAAGCTATTGTGGCGGTTTCTCATGCTTCAGAGTCTCATAAGTCTCCTGGTTCCGGGTGCTCAGGCCCTGGAGGTGGCAACCAAAGGAGGATCAGGAGCTTGAGCCCATCACAGGCCCCCTCCCACCTCCACAGACTGCGCCCCTTCCAAAGGTCATTCAAAATCCCACCTTCTTCTGCTGACTTCCTGGGTGGGGGAAGCAGGTTCACTTACCGTGTAAACGCCGTCTGATTTCTGCAGAGATGAAAGGAGCAAGGTATTAGAGACCCACACCTCCTTCTGGCCCCTCAGCATCTCCCCACCCAGGGAGGTCTCTGGCCAGGGGTGCACCCTGGGCTAGAGGGTGCTCACAAGGATGCCCTGGGACATGAATACACATTTGCCCACGTGGCTACGAACACATATACACATACAACACACAACACACAGTCTCTCACATATTCATTGTCACCCTATGCTTGATTCCACCCTGTTACCAGCTGAATATTTTACTTGTGGCTTGGCTAGTTGGCAGAGTGGGTAGGATGAGGTGGGGGTCCTCTGAGGTGTACGCAGAAGAGCACCTGAGAAGTATGCCCTCCCAGAGGCTTTGAACCCAGCCTAGGGCCCAAGAAGGGCTGAGTCTATAAAGGTGTCAACGCGCAGGCGTGGGAGAGTTCATACCTCATAGCTGGCTATAGCTGCCTTTCGCACTTGGATCTGGAGTGGGAGAAATGTTATCAGTAAAGGGGAAGTTAGTGGCCCATCCCCCTTCCCTCCAAACTTTGTGGGGGTTCCCCTTTTATTCCCTCTCCTCGAATCCGTGCTGCTGCCACCCTCCCACTTCTCCCAGCCCTCACCTCCCCCTGCCTGGCCTTACCTTCAGTCGACAGTAGAGCAGGGTGAGGACAATACCGTACAAGAACAGGATGGCATCCAGGATATAGCAGAGCTGAGGCTCTCCCAGAGCCGCTGAGGGGACAGAGGGTGCCCATGGGGGTCAGGGGATAAGGGAGGATCCGGTGCTCGGCAGAGAGAAGGGAAGGGGCTCTGGGAGGCAGGGCAGAGCCTCAAAGGGAAGAAACTTTACTTTTCTCCCTAGACTCCTATTTCTCTTATCTCTCTTTTTTCTCCCCCACCCTAAGGTAGGGTAGGATAGGAAGGGTGAACGGTTCTGTCGTGATAGGACTTACATGGACTAATAGTTGAGGACTTCCCTCGCAGCCCCCAAACTGTTCTTTTTTTCTTTGAGACAGAGTCTCACTGTGTTGCCCAGGCTAGAGTGCCGTGGCATCAGCCTAGCTCACAGCAACCTCAAACTCCTGGGCTCGGGTGATCATCCTGCCTCAGCCTCCCAAGTAGCTGGGACTACAGGCATGTGCCACCATGCCCGGCTAATTTTTTCTATATATGTTTAGTTGGCCAATTAATTTCTTTCTATTTTTATAGAGTTGGGGTCTCGCTCTTGCTCAGGCTGGTTTTGAATTCCTGACCTTGAGTGATCCTCCCGCCTCAGCCTCCCAGAGTGCTAGGATTACAGCCATGAGCCACCTCACCCGGCCCAACCTGTTCTTTTAGCACTGTGGGTTTCTCAGGCACCATTGAGCATTTCATCCACCTCAAGGGGCCCATCTCAGTCCACTGGGCTGAGACAAAAACCTCAGCCCAGGGCAGGAAGGGGAGGGAGAGGTAGTGCAAATTTCAGTGAAAAAACCACAGAAGTGCCTCTACTAAGTCCTGTGACCTGTGGCTGAGGGCTGGACAGGAAGGATGTGAGCTGGGGAAGAGGAGGAAGGCAATTACTCTATCATTGGTCATCTACTAGCCTCAGCCTCATTGCTTTCTGTCCCACCACAAGACACTTAAATATATATTCATTTTTAAAAAACCGTCTGCTGTCCTAGCCCTTATAGATTTCATTGGCCTTGCATACAAAGCTAGGGAATGACCATAGGCTCAAGGGAATGACTGCAAGCTGTATGGATTCCATCTCCTGCTACTTTGCCTGTTACTCATTCTGGGTCTCTAAGAGGGGAAGTTTTACACAATTTCAAAAATCAGATAGCCAGGCACAGTGACTCATGCCTATAATCCTAGCACTCTGGGAGGCCAAGGCTGAAGGATCACTTGAGCTCAGGAGTTTAAGACCAGCCTGAACAAAAGTGAGACCCCGTCTGTACTAAAAATAGAAAAATTAGCCAAGTGTCATGGCACCTGCCTGTAGTCCCAGCTACTTGGGAGGCTAAGGCAGGAGGATCACTTGAGCCTAGGAGTTTGAAGTTGCAGTCAGCTGTGATGACACCATTGCACTCTACCCCGGGGCAACAGAGTGAGACTCTGTCTCAAAGAAACAATCAGATAGAGTCTGGGCTCCAGAGATTGCTCCTGGCCCCTAACAGAAGGACTGACAGGGTACTGCCATTGGTAAAGTACTTTCCAGTCTACAATGCTCTTTCACACACACGCTATTGCATAAATCTTAAAACTACCTTGTGAGGGAAACGTCATCGCCATTTTATGGATGATGAAACCAAGGCTCAGAAAAACTAAGTAACTCATTCAGGGCTACAGAGTTTAAGTGACAGAGCTGGAATTCACTTCCAGGCCTTCTGACTCCAAAGCCTGTGCTTTCCTTTATGCCTCAGTGGCCTGCTCACTTCTTATGCCATCATAGCAGACTAGTGAGTGGCCAACTTAATTCTTCCCCACCTTCTCTGCTAGCCTGGTACAACTCTTCTCTAGTCGTTCTCTTTCAAGTACCCCAATTTCCCTGAAGCTTACTAACCTCCTCCTCTCCCAAACCCAGCTGCCACTGACTCTCTTCAAAACACACACACACAGGGCCAGACACAGTGGCTCACGCCTATAATCCTAGCACTCTGGGAGGCCGAGGCAGGAGGATCGCTCAAGGTCAGGAGTTTGAGACCAGCTTGAGCAAGAGCAAGACGCCACCTCTACTAAAAAAAAAAATAGAAATAAATTAGCTGGACAACTAAAAATATATAGAAAAAATTAGCCGGGCATGGTGGCACATGCCTGTAGTCCCAGCTACTCGGGAGGCTGAAGCAGAAGGATCATTTGAGCCCAGGAGTTTGAGGTTGCTGTGAGCTAGGCTGACGCCACGGCACTGTAGCCTGGGCAACAAAGCGAGACTCTGTCTCAAAAAAAAGAAATACAAAACACAAAACAAAACAAAAAATCACACACACACAGATACCCTTTCAGCATATAGACAATCTGAAGTGAATAAGAAATGAAGAGTTCTTAAGAGTAACTAGAGAGGCCGAGGCGGGCGGATTGCTCAAGGTCAGGAGTTCGAAACCAGCCTGAGCAAGAGCGAGACCCTGTCTCTACTATAAATAGAAAGAAATTAATTGGCCAACTAATGTATATAGAAAAAATTAGCCGGGCATGGTGGCATATGCCCGTAGTCCCAGCTTCTCGGGAGGCTGAGGCAGGAGGATTGCTTGAGCCCAGGAGTTTGAGGTTGCTGTGAGCTAGGCTGATGCCACGGCACTCACTCTAGCCTAGGCAACAGAGTGACACTCTGTCTCAAAAAAATAAATAAATAAAAATAACTGGAGCCTTAGAGCTGCTGGGATCTTTCTACTTCTGCCTCTATTTCTCAGGTGATGCTCAGGTCTCTAGAACTGGGCAGCTCATGCTGCCCACCCCCATCAACTGTTGACAGAGGTTCATTAGTGATGACCCACAGAAACGGCAATCACGTCTGTTTATCTTGACTACCCTGGCCTTACTCCCAAGCACCAGGACGGATCCCTGCCTTCCTACATGGGGGTTTGTATGTGTAACCAGCTAGACATTGGCTCCCAGCAGACAAGACGAAAGGCACCCACGGGAAATGCTGATCATGGGAAACGGGGCTTTTCCTCAGGCCAGCTCTTCATGCCACATAGCCATCTCTTTCCCCTGCCACACTCTCTTCCAATCAACCCTGAGAAGTGAATGAGATATGAAGGCAACAAAGAGGGAGCTGCCTCTAGTGCCCTGGGTGTGGGCTGGATAGGACAAGCCTCCGGATCTGTCTGTCACAGCCCTATGTCCACCTGCCCGCCGTCAGCCTTCCTCCGTCCGTCCGACTCGGCCCCTTGATACATGCCCTCGATTTCAGCCCCGGATCCCAGCTCACTCTCCCTCACCAAACCTTCTCACCTGCTTGTTGAACCAAAAGGAGTAAGAGCAAGACCACTGCTGGAATCATCTTGGGCTGGGTATCGGACGCTCTGACAGCACTGCGCAGCTGTGCTCAGCAAGCAGCTCCCTGACCACAGAGTTCCCCCCTTCCTGCCACGCCTTCCCCCACACTTTGGCCCCTTCCCCTTCCTGCACTAGAGCAGGCGGCTCCCGGAAGGGCCAACTAAGGAAGCTGGGAGATCTGGGCCCTTAAGCCTCAGCCCGTCAATGGCCAACCCCTAACCCACGGAATGAGACTCTGGTGCCTGGGAAAGGCTGTCTATATCTGCCGTCTTTCACTGTACCCTGTTCAAAGATACATCTATTACAAACTGCCCCTCGAGTTTCCCTTAGACACCACTATAGCCCTTTCCCTCCCACCAGGAACTTCATTTGAGCACTTTACCAATTTGTGTAGGCATTGAGAAGGTTTGGGCAGGGGGACGCTGAGGGGAAAAGAGGGTATGGGGAATGCAGAAGTGGAAAGGGCAAGAGTCAAGAGAAGGCAGTGGAGATGACCAGGAAAAATTGCTAAAACCTAGGCCAGGTGTGGTGGCTCACGACTATAATCCTAGCACTTTGCAAGGCTGAGGCAGGAAGATAGCTTGGGCCAAGAGTTTGAGACCAGCATAAGACCCCATCTCTATTAAAAATAGAAAAAATTAGCCGGGCATGGTGGCACGAACCTGTAGGCCCAGCTACTTGGGAGGCTGAGGCAGGAGGATTGCTTGAACCCAGGAGTTTGAGGGTACAGTGAGCTATGATGACACCACTGTACTCTAGCCTGGGCAACAAAGTAAGACCCTGTCTCGAAAAAAAAAAAAAAAAAAAAATCAAAATTTGCTAAGACCTGAGTCTAATGAAGAAGTGGAAGGTTACCCATCAAAGTGAAAGAAAGATACCAAGAAAGACATACCAGAAGTTTGGGCCTAGGGGCCGCAAGGCGGCTAATTTATTGTAATTTCTCCTTTTCTAGTACATGCACAGAAAGCTCGACAGCTAAGTGTACATATACATGTACACACACCCACACACACACACAGCTCCATATCCAACGAGGGACAGGCTCCACAGAAGCTGACAGGCAGAGGAGATCAAATGCTGTTTGTTCATCGATCTACTTCTCCAAACACAATATCTTGGGTACCTAGGAGGTCAGAGGATGGAGAAAAAAAAGTCATGTTATCAAAGATCAAAACTCATTACTGTGCTCAGCTCAGGTGACTTGAGGACTTGACTACATGCCCATAAGCTATATGCTAAACAGGAAGTGTTCAGTTTCCATCCCTCATGGGAGTCCCAAACCCCCTTGTCTAGGACACTGTTACTACACAGTAGGCCTCGTACCTATGATGGCAACAACGTCTGCCAACATGTGTCCCTGAGACATCTTGTCCAAACCAGCCTGAGGAGATTGAGATAGCAATAATATTAGATAAGATTAGCAGGGTAGAAGGAGAAGGAAAGAGAGTTCATAAAAATCTCAACCAAGGTCAATAAATTATTGCATCAATTTATTGGCATTAGAATTATTGATTTTGGTTCTTACCAGGTGGGCAAAACCAGGAGCCTTGATCTTGCATCGATAAGGGCGGCTGCTACCATCAGACACCAGGTACACCCCAAACTCTCCCTGTCCAAGGAAGAAGGTTAGGTGCCTCCAGTAATAGGAAGAACATTTTTCTCTGCCAACAAAACCTCTCTACTCATGCCCTCATGTCCTCTCACTGATGAATGAGGATTTTGTTACACATCCCTCTCTAGTTACTTACTCCACATATAGTCTTTTCCTTCCCCTCCTCTCCTCACCTTAGGAGCCTCAATGGCAGTATACGTGGCTCCCGGGGGAACTTGGTAGCCCTCAGTATACAACTTAAAGTGGTGGATCAGAGACTCCATGGAAGTCTGCAGAGAGGAAACAGGGAGCATCAATTAATCGAATCCAAACTCTGTCTCCTAGCCCTTCCCCAGCACAGAAAATAATTTCAACCCTCAGAACGACTGAACATACATGTAAGTCAGTAAGCAGAAAGGATACAGAATAAAAGAGGAGAGGTATGGGAAGTTAAGAATCTTACACAGCGAATTCTTTGAAAAAGGAAAACTGAAAGGTAGGATTCAATCCAAGGATACCCCCTCCCCGGCCACTAGCTCCTTTCCAATTCCCCACTTTCCCTTTCCCTGCAGCCAACCTTCATCTCTGCTCGCTTAGGTGGAGACACTTTGGCATCATCAACCTTGATCTCCCCGGGAGGCATCTTGTTCAGACACTGTATGATGATTCGAAGGGACTGGCGCATCTCCTCCACTCGGCACAGGTACCTGAAATGGACGAGGCAGGCTCAGAGTGAAGAGAAGAACGGTCAGAGGAGCAGGTGTGGGGCTGCGAAGGATGCCCTTCAGCTGATCTCAAAAGAGTTAGATCCTTCCCCAAACCCTCTCCTGAATTTTTCAGACTATGGCCTGTAGTATTTCCCTCTTTAATTATCCTCTTAGACACTTTTTGGACCACAGAATGGGTGAGAGTCAAATGGACTAAAAACAAACAAACAAACAAAAAACACAGTAGCAAATCTGACTCAGGGTCAATAAACAGGAATGGAATTTAAAGCTCAGAACCTAGTAGAAAGAACACTAGATCAGGAAGATTCTAGTCTCAACCACTGCTAACAGAATAATCTCAGGTTAATCCCTAACTCACATGTCTCAGCTTTCTCAGCTATAAAATGAAGCCAGAACTAGTTCTATCTAAGACAGGGTTAACAGAAGGTAAAATAAGATGCCATATACTTGAAAGTACTTTGAAAATCAACCGAGTTTAACATACTCAAGAGCTCCCTTAGGGCTGGGCGCAGTGGCTCACGCCTGTAATCCTAGCACTCTGGGAGGCTGAGGCAGGAGGATCACTCAAGGTCAGAAGTTCAAAACCAGCCTGAACAAGAGCAAGACCCCATCTCTACTAAAAACAGACAGAAATTAATTGGCCAACTAAAAATATATAGAAAAAATTAGCCGGGCATGGTGGCGCATGCCTGTAATCCCAGCAACTCGGGAGGCTGAGGCAGGAGGATTGCTTAAGCCCAGGAGTTTGAGGTTGCTGTGAGCTAGGCTGACGCCATGGCACTCTAGCCCAGGCAACAGAGTGAGACTCTTGTCTCAAAAAAAAAATAAAAAAAGAAAGAGCTCCCTTAGATCTTGGGAAGCAGGAAAAAGAAGAAAGTGACAAAGAGAAAAGTGAGGCAGGGAAACTGGCTGGACAGTGAGCTGAGAAAAGACCAGGCCTTACCTATCATAGCAGTCCCCTTGAGAGCCAATAGGAACATCAAACTCGACCTGGTCATAAACGTCATAGGGCTGGGTCTTCCGCAGGTCCCACTGGATGCCTGAGCCTCGGAGCATCACTCCGCTGGGGAGAGTATTACGGAAATAAGGGCCACTCTCCACAAACCAAATGAGGAGGCACATTCCTCCTTCTTCTCCCCCATACTCGGGGTGTGGCTAGGAGGGTGCCAACCATTCTTAAAAGCAAAGATATTAGGCTGGAACTCCCCCACTCCCACTCCCACCCCTAAGGACAGAAGTTGTATTCCTCCCACCTAAAACCATAGTTGAGTGCGTCTTCTGCCGATATAACCCCAATGCCGACAGTCCGATTTCGCCAGATCCTATTGTTGGTCAGCATCTATTGATCAAGAAAACTGCCATGTTAATATTCTTCATAACACTCTTCAAATACCTCTGTATTTCTTTACAAAACCCCACAAAGCCTTCTTGGGGGAAAAGAGAAATTTTTCTCCTAACTTACCTCCTCTACCTCATCAATACGAATAGAGAAGTTCTTACAAAACTCATAAATGTCATCCATAAGCCCAAGGGGTAGGTCCTAGAAGCCAAACATGATATTGAGTTCAGCATAGCCTTCACCAGGCAGAGCCAGCTCAGTGCCCCTCCCCTGAGGGCTACCGGGTTCGTTTCCACCAGCCAGCACTGCCCTCCAGTGGCCACAGAGGAAACAGGCCTGGACTGGAGGTTCAGGGAAGCAGGGGGCTGCTCACCTGGTGCACGCCTCCTGGCCGGACATAAGCAGCATGCATCCGAGCTCCAGACACTCTCTCGTAGAACTCAAACATCTTGATAGGACACACTGGGAATTAGTGACAAAGTCCCAGGCCCCAGGACCATGGGGAGAACATTTAGGGGGAGAAGGTGTATTTAACTTGGGTTATATTCGAAGGAACTCTGTCATGAGGGGTTGGTTGGGCACAAGATGGCAAGGGAGTGTTGTTGGTCCTGGGGCCAGGTTAGGGTTAGCGTTAGGGTTCTCCCCATGCTCTCTTTTTAATCGCCCTTATCTCCTCATACCTTGTCCACTTCCTGAACTTCCTTCCCTATTCCTATCCCTTCCTCCATCTCTTACCTTCTCCCTTTCTTCAAACATCCAGAAGAAAGGGGTCATGGCCCCAATGTCCAGGGCATGTGTGGTCACAGCCATGATGTGGTTCAAAAGCCGTGTGATTTCTCCAAATAGCACTGTCGAGAGGTGAAGACAGGGCGAAAAAAAGGATAGAGAAGCTGATAGAGCAGCCTGGGCAGAGCCTGGGGTACGAATACAAAGCTTGGGTTCAATGCTTCTAAGACAGGGAAGCGGTGGGGAAGGCACTGTGCTCTGCTCACGGCGAGCTGTAGGAAGAAGGGCTGGTGCATACCTCGGATCCACTGTGCCCGGGGAGGAGGCTGGATGTTTAGCAGCTTCTCCACAGCCAGTGAATAGGCCTGTTCGTTACACATCATGGACACGTAGTCTAGACGATCAAAGTATGGAAGGGCCTGGGAAGAGGGAGGAATCTGGGTCACACCTAACAGGCCCAGGAGCCCACAGTCTGGCTGCTGGAAGCTTTGCTCTCAGTGGGCATCAGAAGTTGGTGCTGGGCCGGGCGCGGTGGCTCACACCTGTAATCCTAGCACTCTGGGAGGCCGAGGCGGATGGATGATTTGAGCTCAGGAGTTCGAGACCAGCCTGAGTAAGAGCGAGACCCTGTCTCTACTAAAATAGAAATTAATTGGCCAACTAATATATATAGAAAAAATCAGCTGGGCATGGTGGCGCATGCCTGTAGTCCCAGCTACTTGGGAGGCTGAGGCAGCGGGATTGCTTGAGCCCAGGAGTTTGAGGTTGCTGTGAGCTAGGCTGACGCCACGGCACACACTCTAGCCTGGGCAACAAAGCGAGACTGTCTCAAAAAAAAAAAAAAAAGAAGTTGGTGCTGCTTAAGCCTTTCCAGTCTCAGGAGCCCCAGCAAGGTAGAATGAAATATCCCAAGAACCAGTGGTATGCTGGTAAATGTTTAAAAACTGGCTCTCCAAACTTGGGGAATGGCCCTGACTTGACATGTTTATCAATTTTCATGTGACTCCTGCTACAGCCAGTTTTTTTTTTTAAACAGAATCTCACTCTGTTGCCCTAGGTAGAGTGCAGTGGTGTAACCATAATTCACTGCAACCTCAAACTCCTGGGCTCAAGCCATCCTCCTGCTTTAGCCTCCCAAGTAACTGGAACTACAGGCACGCACTATAATGCCTGGCTAATTTTTCTAGTTTTAGTAGAGAGGGGGTTTTGCTCTTGCTTAGGTTGGTCTCCAACTCCTGAACTCAAGCAATCCTCCTGCCTTGGCCTCCCAGAGTGCTAGGATTACAGGTGTGAACCACCATGCTCAGCCGCCATGGCCAATTTTAAGTTACCAATATTATATAAACAGGCCTGGCCCAGTGGCTGATGCTTGTAATCCCAGCACTTTGAGAAGCCAAGGAGTTCTGGTCTTGAACTCCTTGAAGACCAGCCTAGACAACAAAGGAAGACCTTGTCTCTACAAAATATAAAAAAATTAGCTGGGCATGATGGTATAACCCTATAGTCCTAACTACTCAAGAGGCTGAGGCAGGAGAATCACTTGAGCCTAGCAGTTCAAGTTTATAGTGAGCTATGATTGCACCACTGTACTCCAGTCTAGGCAACAGAGCAAGACTGTGTCTCTTAAAAAAAAAAATTATGTGAGAGGCTGAGGCAAGAGGATCACTTGAGCCCAGGAGTTTGAGGTTGCTGTGAGCTGGCTGACGCCACGGCACTCACTCTAGCCTGGGCAACAAAGTAAGACTCTGTCTCAAAAAAAAAAAAAAAAAATTATGTAATTGAATGCAGCATTGGGATGAATAGCACACCATTATACAATATTTCCATTATACAGATACAGTAAAAGTACCTCAAAGCACAGCACAATAAAATGTAGTAAAATAAGTGATGAGTTTTGAGTATTTCTTGCCTTTGTTTTTAATATATATTAAATCATAAGCTCATATAGTTTAATTCTTAATAATGGCTGTGTTCAACAACTGGCTCATAAAATTCCTGAAAATTTAACAATCAAGATCTTACAAGCCGGCCGGGCGCGGTGGCTCACGCCTGTAATCCTGCACTCTGAGAGGCCGAGGCGGGCGGATTGCTCGAGGTCAGGAGTTCAAAACCAGCCTGAGCAAGAGCGAGACCCCGTCTCTACTATAAATAGAAAGAAACTAACTGGTCAACTAATATATATAGAAAAAAATCAGCCGGGCATGGTGGTGTATGCCTGTAGTCCCAGCTACTCAGGAGGCTGAGGCAACAGAATTGCTTGAGCCCAGAGTTTGAGGGTGCTGCGAGATAGGCTGATGCCACGGCACTCACTATAGCCTGGGCTGCAAAGCGAGACTCTGTCTCAAAAAAAAGGATCTTACAAGCCAGTATGCGCTGGCTCTGGCACAGCAATGTCAATAGTCCTCTGTTCGAGTGACACCTCTGTCAAAGAAGAGCACTTCAGACTTCTAAATCCCCCTTGTCTCTTTATTTTTATATATATCTTTTTCTTTTTTTTTGCCCCACTATTTGCTGGAAAGCATTTTCACCCCTTGTCTCTTAAAATTGATATACTGAAAGAGAAAGGTAATCAGCCTTAAGAGTATCTGGGAATGAGGCATTTAAAGAAGAAAGAGCATTGGGTAGAAATGATCCTTCCTCCAGAACGCCACAAAAGCTAAGTTCTAGCTGTCTGCTGAACCAGTTCAGCTTCCAGGAAGAAGGCGGAGCTAAGATGCCCCTCTTTGGGACAGCCTGTTCTTGTCCTGATGTCATTGTGACGCAGAATATGCTACAGGAGTTAACCCATGGACTCTGGGACCAGAAACCATCACTGCCTGGACTCCCTAGGGGAATCTAGTCACATTCTAGTCACTGTTCACTCCGACACTAGGCTGGGTCTAAATCCTGACCCAGGATCCTAACCCATGAATCTTTCTTCATGACAGTAAGAAAAAAACTTGAGACTCCTATACCAGATCCAACTCCTTCAAATCTGACCCTCGCCACTTGGGTCACACAGTTCTCCTAAAAACGACAAACTTTGTCACAAATCCCCTCGGTTGCTCTGACTCACTGAGTGTTTTGAAAACAAACTTAGACAGTTGGAAGATATAAGAATCAGCTGTTAATCCTAGAGAGCTGACGTCTCTCTCTCTTCTTCCCTGCCCCCCGGGGCCACAGGCTTTGACGCACTAGTGTCAAGAGCAGGGAAACTGAGGCATGAGAGTAATGGTAAAGGGGCCAGCCAAAAGTCAGCCAGAGAAGCTGGGAATGTAGCTCCAACTCCAAAGCATGGCTGGTGAATAAACCAAATCCAAATGACTCAAGCATCCCCTGCCACATCCCTCCATTCTCATAACCAAGACTGTCCTATTTACGTCAATGAGTTACTCCTCTCAACACCTTCCTCCCCTGAGGTTTCAGAGGCAGCAAAGTCCCAGGTTCTAGCCTCCCCAGATACCGTCAAAAGGCCCCCATTCACCCACCACACCTGCAGATAGGTCTTGTATTCAATGAGCTTCTCAGTGCCTCGGTGCAGGAGCCCGATGTGAGGGTCACACTTCCGCACCATCTCCCCACTCAATTCCAGCACTAGTCGCAGGACTCCGTGGGCTGCTGGATGCTGGGGCCCAAAGTTCAGGGTCAGGTTCGACACCACTTTGTCCACTGGAGGGTCCACATCTAAGAAGTGGGAAATAGTTTAGAGCGAAATGGTAATTCCCTTGGGAACCCCCAAGAGAAAGCAAGGAGTTAACCTCTCCCTATAGATCTTCCATCTCACCATCAGGGGTCCTCAAACTACACCTGCCAAGGAC
>VSMD01133596.1:0-27767 GCA_008750895.1 Mirza zaza
TGAGCATTTTTTCATATGTTTGTTGGCCATTCTTCTGTCTTCTTTAGAAAAATTTCTGTTCAAGTCCTTTGCCCACTTTTTAATAGGGTTATTTGATTTTTTCTTGCTGATTTTCGTGAGCTCTAAGTATATTCTAGTTATCATCAGCCCTTTATCGGATGAGTAGGATGCAAAAATTTTCTCCCATTCTGTAGGTTGTCTGTTTACTTTCATGACTATTTCTTTTGCTGTGCAGAAGCTTTTTAGTTTCATCATGTCCCATTTATTTATTTTTGTTGCTGCTTTGATTGCCTTTGGGGACTTCTTCATAAACTCTTTGCCTAGGCCGATGTCTAGGAGAGTGTTTCCAACATTTTCCTCTAGAATTCTAATAGTTTCATACCTTAGGTTTAAGTCTGTTATCCAGCGTGAGTTGATTTTTGTGAGAGGTGAAAGGTGTGGGTCCTGCTTTAGCCTTCTACAAGTGGCTATCCAGTTTTCCCAGCACCATTTATTGAAAAGGGATTCTTTTCCCCAGCATATGTTTTTGTCTGCTTTGTCAAAGATTAGATGGCTATATGAGGATGGTTTTATATCAGGATTCTCAGATCTGTTCCACTGGTCAATATTCCTATTTTTGTGCCAATACCAGTGAAAGATTTTTTAGTAACAATTGATTAGATCTTAAGTGACTAAAACCTCTTTTCCCAGTCTCCTCAGCCGTTCAGGTAGTTTCTGTGAAGCTCAGCTTAGCTTGTCCTCTTTTTTTGTTCTCTGCTGTCTCACCAGCAACTGAAATTGACACTCCCTAGAGAGTGTCTTCCTCTCATCCCTTTCAACATTTGGCCAGATGACCTTTTTGTAATGATAACAAGATGATAGCTGCCAGGCCATTTTTTTCTTATGGTATTTTAGGTATCTTCTGGCTGGTAGTCTGTTCCATCATAATGAATGAGTGATTGGTGTAGGTAGCCCTGAAATCCTGTGTCAAGTGTGTAAGGCTTGCATTGTGTAATACATATATAAGGTCAGGGTTATTGAATTTTCCTCAGAAGCCCCTCTACTAACCACTTTCATTTCTTCTTCCTTTCTCATCCATGTAAATCACACACTGACATACATACATATACAGCTGCTTAAAATACTCAGAGGCTCAGAGGTTTAATTTTAAAGACAGAGTTTAAGAAGATTAATGTTCCATAAACACTTATTATGTTCCCAGACACATTTGCCTGAATTATTCTATTTAATAAAGTTATTTATCTGATATCCTTTTCAGGAGAAGAGTGTTAGCAAATTATGGTGTAAAATGTTCTTGTTAAATTATTTTATTAGATACTGGTATATTAATATTAATGGTTTTAGTGGGCTATTTGATATGTTAACCTGTCAACTAATATTTCTAGATATTGCTTAAAGTACTATGTGATCCTGAGAGGAAACCTGGTGCTTTGGCTTTAGTTTGTCTTTTCACCAAGATGTAGCTTTACTTACGTATCTGATTTTTATGTATCTGATTATGTTATTTTCATCTATAACATTAAAATGCTTTTTGATCTTTAAATGAAATACATTTTGTGGAAAAAGTAATTATGAGGCATTTTTTTCCCTTTTTAAAGATTTTGATGGATCATCAAAATCTCTCAGAACATGTACTCTGCATGGTTTTATATCTGATTGAATTAGGACTCGAAAATTCTGCTGAAGAGGAATCAGATGAAGAGGTAAGTAGTTTCTTATATTTTAAAATTTTTAGATAGGGAGCAGCCCCTATCTGGCTGTAGTTAGTTGTTGCCATGCCAGACATATCATAACTTTGCTGATTATGTCATGCCTTAATAAAGTGTATTTACTCACTCTGGGAGGCTGAGGTGGGAGAATTGCTTGAGCTTAGGAGTTCAACCAGCCTGAGGCTGGATGCGGTGGCTCACGCCTCTAATGCTAGCACTCTGGGAGGCTGAGGCAGGCGGATTGCTTGAGGTCAGGAGTTCGAAACCAGCCTGAGCAAGAGCGAGACCCCGTCTCTACTAAAAATAGAAAGAAATTAATTGGCCAACTAATATATATAGAAAAACTTAGCCAGGCATGGTGGTGCATGCCTGTAGTCCCAGTTACTCGGGAGGCTGAGGCAGGAGGATTGCTTGAGCCCAGGAGTTTGAAGTTGCTGTGAGCTAGGCTGATGCCACAGCACTCACTCTAGCCTGGGCAACAAAGCAACACTCTGTCTCAAAAAAAAAAGGCCAGCCTGAGCAAGAGTGAGACCCCATCTCTACTAAAAATAGAAAAAATTAGCCAGGCAACTAAAAATAGAAAAAACTTAACTGAGCGTGGTGGCATGTGCCTGTTAGTATAGCTACTTGGGAGGCTGAGGCAGGAGGATGGCTTGATCCCAGCAGTTTGAGGTTGCTGTGAGCTAGGCTGACACCATGGCACTCTACCCAGGGTAACAGAGTGAGATGCTGTCTCTAAATATAAATAAATAATAATAAAAAAATAAAATGTATATATGAATTCATCACACTCATGTAACATCTTCTTAACAACTGCTAGAAAAACCCTTTTTGATCTTTAAATACACATGGTCTTTTAGAGCTTTCATTGATATATTAAACTCTACTTATGGGATTATTGCATTTGAAATTCGTAGTTCACATCATAAAAATTAATCTAAAAAAAGTGGTTAATGCATTTTTGGTCGCATTAAAAACAGTGTGATTTTAGTTAACTTCAGATTACCTTTTATTTCCTCTGCTATCAAAACAACTTCTACTTCACTGCTTACTCATTGATTTCTGGTAAAAAATTATTAAGTTAAGACTTTAGTCTAGAAATTCTAATAATTTCATTAGAGATTATTTTTGAGTGGCAAATTCTTTCTGTAAAGATTTTAAGGTAATAGAATGAATATTGTTATATGTGAGAATGTTTAAAGTACTTATGAATACAAGTTGTTAATGTGTTTCATTAAGGAATAAAAGCAATTGTTACTACAAATTAAATTTTACAAATGTGTAAGATTCTTCTCATTTTCTCTCTCCAAAAAGACAAAAAAGCCCACAGCACAATAACAGCAAAAAACAAACAGGTTAAAAAAAAACTCAGCAGTTCTTTATAGTCCAAGTGGAATCAACATATATTCTTTCATAAATATTAAAAGGTCATTAAGATTCCTCTAAGATCTTTTAATATTATATTTATGAAAAAAATATATGTTGGTATATTGACTTTTTGATTGATTTTTCAGACTTTCTTCCATACTTAGTTCAAACTAACATTATTTGACTGTATTATTACTAATGAGTGATGATAAATATTCTGTAAGGTTAAATATTTCCAGATTGAAAAATGTATTTTTCAGGAGACATTTAGCTGATTCAATTGGACTTTTCCATATTACTGTTGAGAAATGTATTCCTATATTTTATGTTTCTATTTGGTTTTATTCTCCTTAAATTTATCTCCTTGATAATTTGTGAATGAAACTATTAAGAAATTCAGGAATGTGACAGGCAATGGATGATTATTTGGGCTTGTTACGTCCTCATTGTACCTTAGATGTGATGTGGCAAGGTTTGATATTCATTATTTTTATGTTTTAGGCATCAGTGAGTGGACCAGAACGCTGTCATGACAGTTGGTTTCCTGGTAGTAATTTAGTGTCAAACATGCGACACTTTATAAACTACGTTAGAGTGAGAGTTCCAGAGACTGCTCCTGAAGTGAGGAGAGACTCATCTGCAAGTACCAGCTCTGATAGCTTGGGTTCTTCACAAGTAAGTGTAAGAGCAAGAAGGAAAAGCTTTATGTTATGTTGGGATATATTATTTAGATTATCCTGTGGAATCAAAAAGAAAAAATAATGTAGCTGTAGGTAACTTTAAATTATCTTTTATTTCCTGTGATATATCTAAGCAACTTCTGCTTCACCAGTCTTTTTTCTTTAATCTGCCAGACTTCACGACGGCCTAAAGTTCTTCAAAGAGAGGTAGATGTGTATGATATTTACGTTAACTGGCAACATGGCTTTAACTGGAAATGGGGGGAAAAACCCTTTTTGTGTGTGTATGTGTGCGTAATTAATATGGTTAAATTTTAAAAATTGTTTCTTTAATATATGTGTGTTTTTTTGATAAAATGTTAAGCTTAATAGTAAAGAAAATTCATATTGTTGAGCTTAAAAATAATACTGAGTATTTAAAAGTAGGTTTTCTTACTAGTATTAGAAGTATTTTGGCCCAATTATAGGTGGCACATTGGATCTGTTTATATTAGCATTGCAGCTGTGTTACTAACATCTTAAAAATGACTTGGATATTTCCTAAATCAAAATAAATTTTATGCTGGCAGCATGCTCATTTACAAATAATTTTTTTCTGCTTCTATGGCAATTAATTAACTTTCATAAAATAAGCCCATAAAAGCCTTAAAACTCTATGTATTGTATATTTGGACTCATTTTGAAATTTAACTTTCTGCATGTAGGTTAATTTAATTAATTTTTTAACTTTTACAAAGCAGAAATGAAATACTAAACTTAAGCAGTTCTGATCCCTACAACCTAGATTTTTGTAAGTGGAGAGCGTTGAATCAGACATTTCTTGTAGTAGAGTGTATCCATAGGAGCTTTCTTTGTCTTTGGCGTGTTTTTACTGGGAATGCTGTATAAAGTTTTAATTAAAATATTTGAACCTCTATTAAAGGCTCTTTGCCTCTAATGCTGGTAGAGAGTACTTTAGAAAACAGCTTGGGTATTGAAAAGTAGTGTATACTGTACTTTGAATCATAAAAGCTCAGCTGATATTGGGGTGTCCTTTGTGTACTCACTTTATAAAAACTAAGGAAGTCCATTAAATTGACTCCCATCTTAATTAAAAGATGATTTCTTTTTTTTTTTTTTTTTTTTTTTTGAGACAGAGTCTCACTTTATTGCCCAGGGTAGAGTGAGTGCCATGGCGTCAGCCTGGCTCACAGCAACCTCAAACTCCTGGGCTCAAGCAATCCTGCTGCCTCAGCCTCCCAAGTAGCTGGGACTACAGGCATGTGCCACCATGCCCGGCTAATTTTTTCTATATATATTAGTTGGCCAATTAATTTCTTTCTATTTATAGTAGAGATGGGGTCTCGGTCTTGCTCAGGCTGGTCTCGAACTCCTGAGCTCAAAGGATCCGCCCACCTCGGCCTCCCAGAGAGCTAGGATTACAGGCTTGAGCCACCGCGCCTGGCCTAAAAGATGATTTCTAAGAGCCCTAAGGCAGTTTGACCACTTTAGTAAAAAGGCTATTTAGAAGATAAATTGTTGAGAAAAATACTTAGTTAAAATAATTTGTTCAAATAACAAATCATAGCGATAGTAAAATATGAAACAGATCAGTTTGACTTTTCATTCTTACATTTCAATTTAGTAACTTTGGGAATTTATGTTAGAAGTAATTTTTAAACTTTGAAGTTCCTTAAAAGTAAAATTAACTACCAGTTCAGATTCATTAACTTAGAAAATTAAAAAAAAAATTAATTTGTAATTTTCTTAACTGGAAACTGTAGCAGTTTTCTAGAAGTTAGTAAAGAGTATATATAGTATTCTTGATGAATATTGAATAGAAAAACTTTTCCTTTAAACTGATGAGGAATTTAGTTTATGATTTCTCTTCAGTATAGCTATAGATACTACTTTTCCAGATAGATAGGCTCAAGAGGTTGAGAAAGAAGTGTTATTGCTGATATTCTACAGATTTATTTAAAGAGCAAATCTATTGAATAAATCTTTGGGTAAACTTTGAACTTCCCCATTGGAAAATCTAGTACTAATATGTTTTTAAAATTGCTGAGTAACTTCTCTTGATTTTTCTTTCTTTTTTTTAATGGTAGAATTCTGGTACAGCTCAAGTTTTCAGCTTAGTAGCAGAGCGCAGGAAGAAATTTCAGGAGATCATCAATCGCAGTAGCAGTGAAGCAAATCAGGTGGTTCGTCCCAAAACGTCACATAAATGGTCTGCTCCTGGTTCAGCTCCACAGTTGACTACAGCCATTTTGGAAATTAAAGAAAGCATATTGTCTTTGCTAATTAAACTTCACCACAAACTCTCAGGAAAACAAAATTCCTACTATCCTCCTTGGCTTGATGACATGGAAATTTTAATCCAACCAGAAATTCCTAAATACAGTCATGGAGATGGTATAACTGCAGTAGAAAGAATTTTACTGAAAGCTGCATTACAAAGTAGAATGAACAAACGCATCATTGAAGAGATATGTAGAAAAGTGACCCCTCCTGTACCACCCAAAAAAATTACTGCAGCAGAGAAGAAAACATTGGACAAAGAAGAAAGGTAATTTTTATTTTTAATGTTTTAAACATGTGGTACAGTTGAAGATGTGATATTTTCTCCCTTTTGGTCATTAAGGCTGATCTTATGGATATTTAGTAGCAACAGTCATAGGTGATTGATTAGTTTGTAAGATAAATGGAATGGAGCATAGTCAGTGCTTATGCATGTAAAATGCTGAATTCACTGGGGGAGAGAAGATGAGAGTTTCTGACTCCAACCTTAAATTACTACCTTTGGGGCATGGTGGCATGCACCTGAAGTCCTAGCTACTAGTCCTAGCATGCACCTCAGTCCTAGGCTGAGGAGGGAGGATCACTTTAGGCCAGGAGTATAAGACCAGCCTGGGCAACATAGGGAGACTCCCTCTTTACAGAAAATAAAAATTAGCTAGGTGTGGTGGTATGTGTCTGTAGACCTAGCTACTAGGAAGCCTGAGTCAGGAGGATTGCTTGAGCCCAGGAGTTTGAGGTTATAATGAGCTATGATCATGCCATTGCATTCCAGCTTGGGCAACAGAAGAAGACCCTGTCCCCTCAAAAAATAAAAATTACTACCTTAAACTTCAAGGTTCTTTTGGAAAAATTGCTAATACTGTTATTGCTTTAGGGATCTAATAATTCTCTTGCTCTTTTCAAAAACTATTATCAATTCAACTTTAAATGAGAACAGAAAAATTTTAAAATATTTTAAATATTTCCCAAAATAAAAATCCAACTGCATTAGTTCCTTTTGGTTTTTTTCTAATCTTTGTCAGTATATGATTGCTATTCATGTACAAATTCATGTTTTTAAACACATTCTAACTTAATGTCTCTAGTTTTTGGACCTGTAGGTTACTTTTAATTTGTTGTTAAATTATAATATTTATAAACCTTTTTTCCCTCATCTTTTGAATTTCATTCTTGGGATGATGTTTTTTATCCCAAGATAAATGATGTTTATGATGTTAAGTGGGACTTGTGGGTCAAAGGCTATGAATATGATATGGTTCTTAGCACTCATTGCTTGCCAGAAAGTTATGTTACTGTGCATTGTCACCAGCTGTTTCCCAACAGCCTTGTCAGTATTGCCTACACCACTGTCATAAACATGACAGTGTGAACTTGAGAGGTCAAAACTCAGCATAACTGTCAAAGTGTTTATTAAAAGCAGTATACCTTCTAATGAATATACATAAAACTAAAAGACCCAGGACATTTCAAAAAGATTTCAGAATTTCAGTTGTTAAACTCGGTGATCAGCTTGATGTAGGAGGTGAGGGACAAAATAGGAATGGTTCCCAGATTTCTGACTTGAATAATGTTCCTTTTACCAAGATAAGGGAGTACTGAAGGGGACTGAGGCTCAGTGGTAAAATTGATATGTTCAGTTCTGTACATTACTGAGTTTAAGGAAGGCATCCAGGTGAAGAAGTGTAGTCAGATGTAGAGTTTGAGACTTAGGGGAGAATTCTTAGAGCTACAGATTTGAGCATATAGCTAATAGTGGATGCTTTATATTTGGGAGTGTATGTATAGTATGAAGATGAGAAGACTGAATATAGAACTCAAGGAAAAAACATTACAAGGAATGGTTGAGGAAGGAGCACCTACAGAAGTGACTGAAAAGGGATGGCTAGAGTGGAGTAGAAGAAAAGGGGTGAGTGGTTTTAGAGAAGGCATAAGAAGAGGAAGTTCAAAAAGGAAGAAACTTATCAAAATTATTAAGTACTGTACTAGTTCGGATAAGATTGGCTATCCTATTTGATTTGTTAGGAGATCATCCTTTGGTAACTGTATCAAGGGCAATTTTAGTCACATATATAGTTGTACTTCATCTCTGATATAATTAAAAGTTTTTTAGAGAAAATTTATATTAAAAGTATACACAAAGGCCTACAGTAAATTAAGAATTTAGGAGTGTTCTTATTTTTTCTCATAGGAATTTATAAATAGGAGTTATAAAGAACTAACTTATGATTTATTTATTATTTTTTAGAGATAGAGTCTCACTCCATCAGCCAGGCTGGAGTGCAGTGGCTCGATCATAGCTCACTGCAACATCAAACTCCTGGGCTCACGTTATTCTCTTGCCTTAGCCTCCCAAGTGGCTAGAACTACAGGTGTGCGCTATGGCACCTGGCTGAATTTTAAATTTTTTGTAGATACCATTTCTCACTGTGATGCCCAGACTTGTGTGAAACTCCTGGTCTCAATCTTGCCACGACCTCTCAAAGTGCTGGAGCCATAGCACCCAGCCAGAACTAACATGTAATTTAGATGACAGTCCATTAAGTTTGAGTTAGGAACAGCCTAAAATTTAGTAAATCTACTCTGATAAAAGTAGAAAGTTGAAAATGAGGTAAGATTTTTATTTTTGTTAACCTCTTCTAAATTAGTGATCTTTCCTTCTGGCTATGTAATAGTGTATCCTTTCCTTTCTCTCCTTCTGGTCCAAAAGAAAAAAATAGTATATGCTTATTATTATTAAGTAAGATATTCAGTGAATCAAAGTCTATTTTGTTTGGTTAAGGATATTCTGTAATTATTACTACTAATAAATGTGATACTAGAGGACATAGTTCAGATGCTGGGTTTTTTTGTTTTTTGTTTTTTTTTTAAAACAGAGTCTTACTCTGTTGCCCAGGCTAGAGTGTCATGGCATCTCAGCCTCCCAAGTAGCTGGGACTACAGACATATGCAGCCACGCATAGCTCATTTTTTCTATTTTTAGTAAAGATGGGGTTTCACTTTTGCTTAGGCTGTTTTCAAACTCCAGCTCAAGAAGTCCTCCTGCCTTGGCTTCCCAGAGTGCTAGATTACAGGTGTGAGCCACCACGCCTGGCCTCAGATGCTGTTTTTATGGGGGGGGAAAAGATCCTAATGCTCTTGTAGTAAATAATATTCTAAAAATTTAAAAAGTTTCCTGTGATAGATTTTGTTTTCTTTTGGCAGTGATAGTACTGACAAGGACTTGAAACTAATTTTGTAGCAGACAGCTAAGGATTAAGATGAATCTATTTGAATCTCACTGTACTTCTCACATTTCTCTTTTCTCTGGGTTGGATTTTGGATTAAATTTCATAATAAAGACACAACAGTTCATAAATGCTTAACGAGGATCCATTTTCAAGTATCTCACCTATAGACAAACTTGGTATCTCTTTCATAATAGATTATCTTCCTAGAGAACAAAATACAAATAAGAAACCTTAGATGGTTGTAATAATATGCAACTTCAGTGTCTTCACCTCTGGGCAGTAATGGAAAATTTCTGAGTTGTACTGACTGTGCCAGAACTTGTTTGTATCTTTTGTTAATGGTCTTTATTTACATTTCTACCCAATTTTAAAAAAGGAATAATCTAGATTAAGAAAAAATTCACAATGACATTCCATTTCCGATTGTCATAGATAGCTGCTGTAGAAATACATTTTTTTTTTTTTTGAGACAGAGTCTTGCTTTGTTGCCCAGGCTAGAGTGAGTGCTGTGGTGTCAGCCTAGCTCACAGCAACCTCAAACTCCTGGACTCAAGCAATCCTTCTGCCTCAGCCTCCCGAGTAGTTGGAACTACAGGCATATCCACCATGGCCGGCTAATTTTTTCCATATATATTAGTTGGCCAATTAATTTCTTTCTATTTATAGCAGAGACAGGGTCTCATTCTTGCTCAGGATGATTTTGAACTCCTGACCTCGAGCAATCTGGCCGCCTTGGCATCCCAGAGTGCTAGGATTACAGGCGTGAGCCACCGCGCCCGGCCTAGAAATACATTTTAATACTAGTGTCAAGCAGTTACATTTGAGATTTTCTTATGTTTGATATGTAGATTTGTTATTTTAAAAAAATCTAATATAACAAAAATTAGATGTTTAGATATTTGTCATACTCTTATGAACATATTTATTCTAGATATAAATGTACATATTTAAAGATGAGCTGGAGAGTAGCATTAATTAAAGAAGCATACCAAAACTTATAAATTTACAAAGTAGTGTTACAGGAGACAAAATATGTATTCCAGCAATCCCCAACCTTTTTGGCACCAGGGACTGGTTTCATGAAAGACAATTTCTCCATGGACCCGTGGTGGGGGGATGTTTCAGGATGATTCAAGCACATTACATTTATTGTGTAGTCAAATCTCTCTGCTAATGATAATCTATATTTGGAGCCTCTCCCCAGTGCTAGCATCACCCCGTCACCTCCACCTCAGATCATCAGGCATTAGATTCTCAAAAAGAGTGTGCAACCTAGATCCCTCACATGTGCGGTTTATGCTCCAATGAGAATCTAATGCTGCCACTGGTATGATAGGAGGTGGAGCTCACTCAGGTAGTGATGTAAGCTGTAAATACAGATAAGCTTCCCTCTGTAGCCTGCCAGTCACCTCCTGCTGTGTGGCCCAGTTCCTAACAGGCCGCAGACTGGTAGCGGTCTGTGGCCTGGGAATTAGAGACTACATAAGTATCCTATCCATGCTGTTGTTGCTCATAGTGTTTTTGGAGGTCTCTTAGAATGCTTTGAGCATCTATAGCACATTTTGTTTTGTTTCCATTTCTTACATGTGGCAAATATTTGTTCTTTGAGGATAGATTTAATTTTTAAAAACATTTTATTTTGAAGCAATCCTTTTTTTTTTTTTTTCTGAGGTAGTCTTGCTCTGTCGCCCCAGCTAGAGTACAGTGGCATCATCATGGCTTGATACAACTTCAAACTGCTAGGCTCAAGTGATCCTCCTGCCACAGCCTCCCAAGTAGCTGGGACTATAGGAGCATGCCACTGCACCTGGCTAATTTTTCTATTTTTAGTGGAGACAGAGTCTTACTCTTGCTCAGGCTGGTCTCAAACTTCTGAGCTCAAGCAATCCTCCCTCCTGGGCCTCCCAGAGTGCTAGGATTATAGGTGTGAAGCAATCTTAAACTTATAAAAGTAGTTCAAGGACAGTGCAAAGAACTTCTCAAACCATTTCAGAGTAAGTTGCTGATATGATGCCCCTTTACCCTGAAAAACTTTGGTGTGTATTTCTTAGAAATAAGGGTCTTTTCTAATGTAACCTCAGTACAACTATCAAAATTAGGAAGTTAACATTGTATTTGAGTATGATTAAATCCTTAGACCCCAAGTTTTGACAGTTGTCTCAATAATGCTTCTTGTAGCAAAAAGATCCAATTCATAGTCACTCATTGTATTTAATTATGTCTCTTTGGTCTCCTTTAGTATGGAATAGTTTCTTCAGTCTTTCGTTTATTTTCATGATCTTAGTACTTTTGAAGATTATGAGGACAATAGGTAGTAACATTGCAGGATGTCTCTGCTGTCTCTTTATGTTTAGATTCAGGTCATGCATCTTTGGCAGGAATATCAATGAAGTGTTGCTATTTTCTTTTCTGTGCATCCCATAAAATTTCAATTTGTTTCATCACTGGTGGTTAACTTTGGTCACTTGATTAGAAGGGTATCTGGCAGACTTCTTCACTGTCAAGTTCCATTTTTCCCCTTCCTAATTAATACATAATTTGTGGAAAAACACTTTGAGATATTGTAATATTCCAATCTTATTAACTTTAAATAGATTCATTTATTTTTATCAGTATGGACTCCTGGGTTCCTATTTTATCTGATATGGTTATTATTCATTTTGAGGCTCATATTTTTCTAGATTTGGCCACTAGGCATCCCTTCAAGCTGGTTTCTGTGTCCTTTTCATCTATCCTCATCATTTTTTGAAAATATTTTTATTTTCTCGGGCCATAAGATGTTCCAAGGTCATCTTGTACTTGGAGTCAGCCATTTCTCTAAGGAGTCTTGGCTGCTTTTAGTAGAGAATTGTATTTAGAAAGCATAATCCATGTGCTTAGTCTACTGAAACATAGCCATTTTCAGGCCTTCTTAGTGGGCAAAGCTAGGGAAAATTGTGTGTACATGTATCTTTGCATGTCTGTGTTTGTGTTGGAGGATGTGGAAAAGGGAGGGAGGGAGAAATTTATGTTTACTTTTATGTCTATATGTACAGAAAACTATGAGAGTTCATCCTGATACTTCCAATTCCAATCTGACACCATAAGAGCCATTCTTGTTTTCTGTCTTTCCATGTTTGTAACTCTCTACTCCCACAGTGAGAAACCTAGCACCCATAATCCCCCCATATATATAATTTTTGATCAATTCTTTTATATGTAATAAATTCCTTATGATCTTTTACCACACAAATGCCCTCATGTGCCAGGCTGTTGGATACTGACACCTTGTGCTAGGTGTTGCCGTCCTTCATGTTCAGAAGGGAAGAGAGGAGAGGAGTAGATTTAATTTTTTGAAATGGCTAATGTCACTCAGAGGTATGTTTGATGAATAAAGTGAGTCATCAACCTGGATAATAATATTTTGGCTCAAAAACAATATAAAAGAATTTTTGTTATAAAATAAAGCAAGTTTTCTTATGTTGACCATAAATTATCTTAATGTGTTGAAAAACGAACATTAGAAATCTTTTGAACATTATTGGCTAAAATATATAATTTCTCATGGTAAGGTGGACCACAAAACTTGACTTTAAAGTTGTTCCTGATTATCCCCACTAATTTGATGGGAGCAGGTATATGAATAGTTTAAAAATTACTGTTAGCGTTCCATTCTTCTAAATTCCATGTGCTCCATTCTTGAATCATTTCAGACTAATAGATAAATACTTTTAGGTTTCTTATAGAAATGATTGTGTAGATTCTTAGTTTAACATAATGTTATGACTTTTATAATGTATAACTATAATAATAGTCATTAAAAGCAACTGCTATTCTTTCAATTATGTTTTCATACCCTTTGTTCATGGGCTGTGATCATTTCCTCTTATGAGTTTTGTTCAAGTAAAAAATTTGTCTCTCTCAATGAGCTAATATATAACTTACCTTACTTTTTCTTCTTCCTCTCTCTCCTCTCTTGTTTAAATTACTATTTTAACCTTCCCTTAGTGGGAGTAAAATTTTGTACTCACTAGTATTGTTAGCATTGCATAATCTGGGGAAGCCTATCCTCTTTATTTTCTTATTCTTTTATATGATGCTCTTGTATTGGTGGATTTTTTCTTTTTTTGCAACTAGTCTCAAATTAAAATATTCTTTGGAAATAGATAGGGATAAATAATAAATAGAAAGTAGTGAATTAATCCAAAGGAATATTTATGCTTAGATTGGGAAGATATAGTTTTATTCTTTGTTTTGTTTGAGTGTCTTCAGATTCTTTCACTTGATACAAAATAAACCAAACTTGGACTATCTCCCAGTAGAAACTGGGAAACTTATTGCCTTCTGCTCATTCTTTAATAGGAGAGACCTATTTTTAGGGTAACAATAAATCTAACTATTCTTATCTTTTAGATTTTATTTATATCTAAACATCATAGTTTTTTCTAGCAACCAATTTACTATTAAATGGAGAGTAAATTGTTATTCTCTTGCTAAAAAAAGACTCTTGCTCTTACTGCCATGTGAAATATATACTTAGGAAATTGTGTTGTTGGAAATCCAGATTTTCTATCTACCTCAATTATCATTTCACATTTAAAGTAAATCTTAGCTTTTATTTTTATCTGTTGAATCTGTGAATTTGAAACCTGTATATTTTCTTTTTTTGGAGACAAGAGTCTTGCTCTGTTGCCCTGGCTTTTGGGGGGGCATCATCATAGCTCACTGTAACCTCAAACCTCTGGGTTTAAGTGATCCTCCTGCTTCAGCCTCCTGAGTATCTGGGACTATAGGCATGTGACACCATGCCTGGCTAATTTTTGTATTTTTTATAGAGATGAGGTCTTGCTCTTGCTCAAGCTGGTTTCAAACTCCTGAGCTCAATTGATCCTCCCACCTTGGCCTCCCAGAGTGCTAGGATTACAGGTCTGTGAGCTACCACACCAGGCCTGAATTTGAAACCTTTTTAAAGCAGTAAAATTCTTTAAAGGACAATCAAGTCTTACATGAAATTTAATGTATAATACAGAAGACAGATTGTTCTCAATTGTGTGCCAGGGGCTTTTCATACATTATATACTCCTCTAGATAGTTTTAATAGATAAGTCTTAGCACATCTGATACTAATAACTTTATTTCTGTTTAATCTAGGCGACAAAAGGCTAGAGAAAGACAGCAGAAATTGCTTGCAGAGTTTGCTTCACGGCAGAAAAGCTTCATGGAAACTGCAATGGATGTTGGTAAGTCAAAATTTATTAGTTTAGAATTAGGAATGATCTTGTCCAATAATCCACCAGTTTTAAACATTACAGACAGATGATTTCTAGTCTTTAGTCTTTATCTAAACAATAGAGTGATGGAAAATAAGACCTTCATTATAGACAGTCCATTCTGTTGTTGAGTAGCTGCAATTGTTAGGAAGTTCTTCCTGATGGTATCAATATAGTATGCTTCCCCTATTCTCTTCTATTAAATTATTTCTTATATTTGTGAGGTTCATCAATATGCCTTTACTTATTCTGATCTTTTCCTGTGAAATGATCCCAAGATCCTTAAAATAGTTTTCAAATGTTTTTAGTGCCACCTCTTTCTGCCACCCCCTTCAATATTTCTTAAAATCAGGTATATTTCTCACTTCTCTTAGGATTAGCATTAGGATTTATGCAGTGAAAGGGGATAGTCCTGTATCATAGTAGATTGCCATGAGTAACTTTTTATATACATCAGAGAAATAAATTAAATCTCAGTCTTCAGTTAACCAGGATATTTCCTTCCCTATTTCTTTCATGCCAGCAATTTTTTTCCTTTAAATTTTTTTTAGACAAAATTGCTGAAAGAAAATAAAGTCATACATTTAAAGTACATACAGATATGTGCATTATGTACATTCAAATGTGCATGTACACTCTCATGCATTTTGTGTACATAAAAACATATAATCAGTGTCCAGAAAAAGTGCAGAGAGGTGATCAGTCCAAATTTACCCTAATGTGTTCTAAACCATCAACAGTGTAGTTTGTATTCAGGATATAACTTTGATGGAAAGAATATAGATGAGTATCTTTAATCTGAAAATCTGAAATCTTAAATGCTTCAAAACCTGAAACTTTTTGAGTACTGATAGCATGCCTCAAGTGGAAAATTCCACGCCTAACCTCATGTGATAGGCAGCTGTCAAAATGCAGTTGAGGTCAGGCGTGGTGGCTCACACCTATAATCCCAGCACTTTTGGAGGCTGACATAGGATGATTGCTTGAGGTCAGGAGTTCCAGGCCAGCCTGGGCCACATAGTAAGACCCCAGTCTACAAAAAATTAGCTGGTGGTGGTGGTGGTGGTAAATGCCTGTAGTCTCAGCTAATGGAGGCTAAGGTGAGAGGATTGCTTAAGCCTAGAAATATTAGGCTGTAGTGAGCTATGAGTGCACCATTATTCTCCTGCCTGGATGACAGAGCGAGACCCTATTTCTATAAGGTGTGTATGAAACATAAATGAATTTTGTGTTTGGACTTGGGTCCCATCCCCAGGGTATCTCATTATGTATATGTAAATATTCCAAAATCAGAAAAATCTGAAATTCAAGACACTCCTGGTCCTAAGCATTTCAGATAAGGGATATTCAACCTGTATTTAAATTCTCTTTATGGAATTTACTTAGCATCAGTTTACTTTCTCATATGAAAGATGAGAGTTTAGTTTATCGACACTACTTTTCATTTCTACATCTCTTCTTCTTTCCAAAAATTGAAAGTTATATTTTTGTTTATTATATATTTAATATAATTATAATATCTATTTATTGATCTATCTACAGTAGCCAATATCTTGATACTTCTTATAAAATGAACTAATAATCACCCAACCCTTCCTTTCATTTTTCCTTTCCTCTTCTCTGCCCCCTGCCTTTTATTAACTACTTGTTTACTTTTTAATTGTCAAGGTGTTGGCCGGGTTGGTGGCTCACGCCTGTAATCCTAGCACTCTGGGAGGCCAAGGCAGGATTGTTTGAGCTCAGGAATTCAAGACCAGCCTGAGCAAGAGTGAGACCCCCATCTAGATAGATAGATAGATAGATAGATAGATAGATAGATAGATAGATAGATAGTCAAGGTGCTGGCATTTTATTTTTAGTTGTAATAATGTCTTTTATCCAAAGGTTGATTCTTAAAAATAATGATGAGTATTTGTGTCGTATGACTTTTTGAATGTTGTTGAGCACAGGGCTAAATAATGTGCGAGGATCCATTTACTTTTTTTCAGTCCTATGGCCTGACTCCTGGACCCCTTAAGGAGACTAGTCATCTTTAGTACATGGTCTTGTTTTTTATATAGTCCCTTGATTGCTAAAAGCCATCCTACCCTTTATTTGTTTCTATTTGGGTCATGACTGTTATATTGCCTTTTGTCTTCCCTGAAGTTTCAGTCTTTTTTATTTTTTATTTTATTTTAAATATTTTATTGTGATGAGAACTAATGGGCCTTTATATGTCATCTCTATTATTCTACCCACTCCATCATACTGTCTGTTGTATGGAATTCTTTTCCAGTTTGGTTCATTTGCTCTCTACGCATGCTGCACAGCTATTACCTTAGGATTTTCCCCTTATATATAGGGTTGATGTATGTATATTGATGTAGGGTTTCCTGCATCTTATGTTACCTCTTTTTTTTTCTTGTTTTACTGTAATGCAATCTCGAGTATATTCTTCATAATGCTTGTTTGAAGGCTAAATTGCATGATTCTTTATAAATCTGGAAGGGACATTTAGTCTATCTACTCTCATACTTGATTGTTCATTTAAATGGATATAGAATTCCAGGCTGATAAACATTTTCTGGCACAATTGAAGACATTGCTGTGTTGTCTTTTGCCATTCATTTGTTGAGAAGTGTGATGGTAATCTGATTCTTAGTAGGTGAGCATTTTTCCCCTTTCCTGTGACACTGCTATGATCGTCTAATCTGTAGAGATCTGAAATTTTATCATTTGTATCTATGAGAATCTTTTTCTATTCTTCTTAGTATTTAATGAGCATATTCAGTCTGAAGATTTATATCTCTGAACCTATGAGAAAATTTTTTCCATGATTTCCTTGATAATTGGTATAGTCATCCTCCAAGATGGTCCTCAATGATCCCTGCCTCCTGGTATTTATCCTGTGTAGTCTTTTCCCACACTGAACAGAATTCCCTGCATCAGAATTGGTCTGCATGACCAATAGAATATGGCATAAGTGATGGTATGCATTTATAATAATAGGTTATGAAAGACATGTGGCTTCTGTCTTTGTTGCTTCCTCTCTGTCTTGGATTATTTAAGTTGGGGAAAGCTGGCTGTCATGTCATGAGCGGCCCCTGTAGAGAGGCCCATGTGAGTAAGGAACTGAGGCCTCTTGTCAATAGTCAAGTGAGTGAGCTTGGATGTGAAACTTTTTTACCAGGTAAGCCTTCAGATGTTGCAGCTGATGGTTTGATAGCAGTTTCAGGAGAAATCCTGAACCAGAACCATACCACTAAAAAGCTCCCAGATGCCTGACCCTCAGAAACTATTAGAGATAATAAATGTTGCAGTATGCAGACAGGAAAAAATGGCGAATTGGGGCCATTTTACAGTCATTTGATAAAGTGAAATAGCATTCAGAAGAATCACTTGCTTAATTCAGATATTATTTTCTGTTCATGTAAAACCAAACAAATGAATCAACTATACTTTATTCACCTTTTTGCTTTTATTGTAATAATATCAATTATGATAATTTTAAGCAGGTATTTTTGTTTTAAAAGGACAATTGTGAGTTTTATACAGGAACTTATAAGTCAAAGGAGAACTTAAGAATTCTAGGGTCGTTTGGTAACAAGAATGTTTTCCTTACTAGTAACACTTTGCTTTAGTGTTTAACTAAAGTAATAGTCTTTAAATTTAACTAAAGTAATAGTCTTTAACTATTACTTTCTCCGTCTTGCTTCTTTCATTCATTTAGTTTACCTAGATTGGAAATCATTGTAATCTATTGTTTGTAATAATTTGCAAGACACATCCTTTAGGAGTTTTTTGGTATTTGAAATACATGCAGATGTCAGTGTGTAGATGTAATTGGCAGAATTAAATATCTTTATTATAATATCTAATACAGAAAAATCTCCAATTATATTATTCATTTGGAATAGAGATTTAAAAAAAAAATCCTTTAATTGAAGCATATACATAGTGCCTGTATCAGAAGTCTAGAGCTCTTTGAGTTTTACAGATTATAACTGTACAACCAGCATCCAGACTGAGAAACAGAACATAACCAACATCCCATAAGCCCACCTCATTTTCTCCTTCTGTCACTGCTTCTTCCAAGAGTAACCAGTATCATTACTCCCAATTCAATACATTAGTTTTTTCTGTTTTTGTTCTTTAAGTAACCATTTACAATATGTAGTAGTATGAGCTGGACTTCTTTCAGAACAGGTGCTTTTAATTATATTTTTCTGAATCTTACCTGTAGATGAAAACAATAATCACATATAGATATAAGCCTTTAATTTGGTCCTAGATCCTTTTTAAATCTTTACTAAAATATCAAAATTGGGTATGGGAGTGATAGAATCAATCATATATTACCAGTAATATATTTTGATTCATTATAGGATATAAAGAAGCAGTGGCTTTCCTCTTTTTTAAAGAAATAAACCATGATCTTTTTAGTTTCTTGAAGGAAAAAAAAAGGGTATTAGTGTCTGTAATTAGTAAAGTCAGATTTCCGATAAAATTACTTTGCATGAAAAAGAGGTTATCTATTTTATTTTTGTGCCTTTAGCACTATATCACCATCAAAAATTGTTAAGCCTTTCTTTTAAAAATCCTAGAAAAGGTGACTTAGCAGCCTCTTTGATAAATGCATTTTGATATCTGGGTTTCCTTGAGGTTTTCTAATTGATCTTACCAAGACTTATTAAAAAAACAAAACTATCTTTGTGTGTGAAGATAGGGTTAATGAAATTCTATTTCTTTGGCACTTAACATGAGACTGAGTTATTTCATTATACTTTAAGTTGGATATTTCTCTGTTCTCCTTTGAACTTTAGAGCAGACACACACATCCTTTCTTTTCCGTACTGAGTTTCTTCCCTAAAATTTAAAGTAATCTTTCTCATGTCAACCCTTAATGGCCTCTGGTGCTTTCTTCTTTTCATTTTGACCTACTATTCTTATTTTCATAGACATTGTGCTTTCTGGTTCTGATTCTATTCATGTATAGATGGGTTTTTTTGTTTTTTTTGCTAATTTCTTTGTTGGCTTATTTTTATTTCCATTAATACTAGACATTCAAAGTTCCGTTTTAGGTTCCTGTCCATTTTCCTCTCACTCTTAATAAATATCAGACATATGTTTATCTTCATGAATTCTTTTTAAAAAAATATCTTGATATCTTTCTTTTTCTATATCTGACATATATTTTTACATATTTACTATTTACTTAGCTGTGCTTTTAGAGATCTCATAAAGCACTTCTGCTTCCCTGGTCTTCTCAGTCCCGTTTACTCATTTCTCTGCCACCATGAGCAGCATCACTGATCTTCATGAATTTAAGGGTGTTTATTTGCAAATCATTATTGACTCAGTATTTTATTTCTTGCTGTTTATGACATTATATCACCAGAGGATTACTGTTATTTTCTATAATAGTTCTGTTTTATTTATTTTTTTTTTTAGAGTCTAGCGGCTTTTATTAGGTTTGTCTCCTATACCACGCATTCATAGGGAATAGATTCTGGCAGCAGCTCAAGGTCCTTTCTTTGCTTCTCACAGGTGTGCTATGCCTATTATGCCATGATTTCATAGGGAACAGGTCCTAGCACCTCAGGCTCCTTTCTGTCACTTCTCACAAAGTGTGAAATACCTATTATGCCATGAATTCATAGGGAATAGGTTCTACCAGCTCGGGCTCCTTTCCATTGGTTCTCACAAAGTGTGCTTCTCTGGGTGGAGCAGGCTGTCGCTTCAGTTGAACCCGGGTACCTTTCTCTTTGGCTTCCTTCTTTTTCTGATCATTTTCCTTCACACGCTTCAGGAAGCTATCTCGGCTCTTAGAGTGCTTAATGTGCTCAATACGTACATTAATCCTCTTGGCAAGAATCTTGCCCTTAACTTGTTTATTTACAACAATTCCAACAGCATGCTGGGTAACATTGTAGACTCTTCCAGTTTTGCCATGGTAACATTTGTGGGGCATGCCTTTTTGAACAGTACCCATTCCCTTGATGTCTACAATGTCACCTTTCTTGTAGATTCGCATGTATGTGGCCAAAGGAACAACTCCATGTTTTCTAAAAGGCCTAGAGAACATGTATCGGGTGCCTCTCCTCTTTCTCTTTGTGTTCGTCATTTTGGCGAATTACTGGAAGATGGCGGCTCTGGCCGAAAGGCAGTTCTGTTTTATTAATATGTAATATGATCATTTCTACATGATTTCCTTGTATAAATAAACATTGTTAACTATTATTTCTGAAATATAATGACTAGAATTGAACATAAGGAAGATACAGTTTTCCTCTTTTATCTTCTAGTAAATACCACCATTTTCTCCCCAAATCTATCATGCTATTGTAAATTTCTCCTCTCAGCTGCCTCAAAGAAAATTAAAACAACCTCTCCTTCTTTTCTTAAAATATTTGAAAAATTTTCTTTTTTGATACAAATGTCTTTGCTTCTGTACTTTTGGTATCAATTTTATATGTGAATGACACAGTATTATAAATGTATTTAACCATATATTAATATCTTTCATTATACAAAGTCGTTGCATGTTTTATCTAACTTTGAGTAAACATTTTACTGAATAAGGTCATTTTTTTCCATAGTTTTATTACTGTATACTTTATTAATATTGAAGCTGAAAATTATTTGAACTTCTTGCTTTTTCTCTCTATATTTTTTTTTTTTTTAATTTCTTTTTTTTTTGAGACAGAGTCTCACTTTATTGCCCAGGCTAGAGTGAGTGCTGTGGCGTCAGCCTAGCTCACAGCAACCTCAAACTCCTGGGCTCAAGCAATCCTGCTGCCTCAGCCTCCCAAGTAGCTGGGACTACAGGCATGTGCCACCATGCCCGGCTAATTTTTTCTATATATATATTAGTTGGCCAATTAATTTCTTTCTATTTATAGTAGAGATGGGGTCTCGGTCTTGCTCAGGCTGGTCTCGAACTCCTGAGCTCAAAGGATCCGCCCACCTCGGCCTCCCAGAGAGCTAGGATTACAGGCTTGAGCCACCGTGCCCGGCCTTTCTCTATATTTTTATTGAAGAGAGATTTTTCTCCCTGGGAATTAAGAGATGTAACTTTTTCCCCTCAGATTCTCCTGAGAACGATATTCCTATGGAAATCACCACAGCAGAACCACAAGTTTCTGAGGCAGTGTATGACTGTGTTATTTGTGGACAGAGTGGCCCCTCTTCTGAAGACCGACCTACAGGATTGGTTGTACTGTTACAAGCATCCTCAGGTAAGATAAAGTAATTTTTCCATGGGAACATTTTTGAGCCAAATTATATGCAACAGATTAATAAGCATTTGTATTAAGTGAAAGTTATATCTTTGTCTAGTTATAACTATAAGTTTTATAGCAAGGATTGATTTAGATCCAAATACCAAAGATTATTTATCTGGTTTTATCTCACTTTTCTGGAGATGAGTGTTGGAAAAAGCCCTTAACAGAGAGATCTCACTGTATGGTTACATGGTTACTCAGTTTTTTCTTTAAAGTATGATGGTTTATCACCATTGCTAGGTGGCTAATAACTGAGTTCATTCTTGGTAATTTAATTGTTCTAAAATCTATAAGCTTCTTAAGCCCATAAGTATTGTCAGTTTGAATATTTTAATGACTTTACATAGGTATATTCAAGCAGCTCTGCCCTTATTTCTTTATGTATTTTTTTTTAAGTCTTCATCTTGTATACCTTTATGTCTAGAACTATTGGAAGCAATAATTCTTGAAACAGCCTGCAGATTGATATGTTTGCCAATTTATAGTTTAGAAAATATTTTAAAATTTTGAAGGATTTGTCTGAATGCTGTCCATCCTCTCCCATACTGTATTTTGAAGTAGTGATAACTCTTACACAATCTAGTCTCAATGAATTTAATCTATTTTTAACAGGAGTGTGTGAAGCAAAGAGAAAGTAAATTCTTACATATTTCTCCAGAGGATTGTTTTTAAGGGTATTAAATCTATAAATTAGTATGGTAAAGTGGAAAATATCCAACGTATCCAACTCCCCTGAGATCAAATATAGTATTGCTTGACTTAGTATGGCCAAGTTTGTTGCCTTCTTTTAAATATAGAGATGATATTGACTTAAGAGGATTGTTGTGTTGAGTAATATATTAGTGTAATATAACCAAAAAAAATCTAATATGACACCTAGTAAATTAATTTCTTTTGTTACTCTTCTTGCCTAAAAATGAAATGGAGCATGGAAACCCTTATTGAGTGGGACATTGGAGTAGAGCTATCAAAACCAGAAATGCCTACTAAAAAGGAAATGTGTGGGAGTATCGACTACTTTATAGCTACTTTTTTTTCCTTCTATTCTTAGAGAAATGTATTAGATTATTGCCACTTGGCTTTTGACTTCTTCACCAAATACTATATAATATTCAACTTATTGTTTTATTTTATTCATTAATTTATATCACAAATATTTTTTGAGCACTTAAATACCAGGCACTGTTATGGTAAGAAATCACATAAAACAAAATCCCTACTCTAATGTAACTTATGTTCTTGTTGTTTTAAGCTTTTGTTTGTTCATTATTTTATATTTAAAAGTTTCTGTGATTTGTTACTTCATTTAATCCCTTTTTAACAATTTTGTACACTGGCTAAACCAATTAATACTAGATAATTGCACTGTACTATAGGTGTCTTATCCTTTAGGAAGAGAAAAAAAAGAATAAGAAACTAATATTAAGAAATATTAAATACAGATGGGTAGGACAAGATGTCTGCAATTTTTTTAAATAAAAAGAATATTAAATCTTAAGAGTGATTTTAACTGAGAACTATAGCAGGTGAAATCTCTGGCTGTTTCCTTCCTTTCCTTCTGAGCTGTGTCTACCCATTGACACTTTCTCCCTTTATCTCTCTTTACTTCTGCCTTCTTATTTTGAGATTTGAATATAGAAAATTTTAACAATATATTAGACTATTATAGTAAAATGAACCACCATGTCCCCTTCCATCTTCAACAGTGATTAATTTGTGGCTAATCTTGTTTCATTTGTTTCTACCTCCTAGAATTATGTTGAAGCAGATTTCAGACATCATTTCATCTATAAATATTTCAGTGTTTTTGTTAAAAAGAAAGGTATAGTTTCTTAAACATAACCATAGTCACTCCTAAATAAATTAATTTCTGAATATCATCAAATATTGAATCAGTGTTTAAAATCCTCCTATTGTCTCTTGTTTAATTAATTTATTTATAGTTATAGGGTCCTCTTGTGGTCCTTGAATTGATAGGTTCCTCTGTCATCTCTCCCTCCCCCTCCACCTTTTCTTCCCATGCATTTGTACTTTTTTAAGAAATTGGATCCGGGGGTGGGGGGAAAGAAATTGGATCATTGAAGAACAGTTTGGATTTTTATGAATGTATCCCTGTGCAATTTAATGTGTTCCTCTGTCACCTCTATTTTCTGTTTGTGATGTTAGTAGCAAATGATGATTATTTCCTAGATCTATCAGTTTATTAGGAATTACAAATCTCTTTCAAATCTGTTTTCTTTATTAGCTAAAATACTTCTATAAAAGAAATTTCACCTCATTAACTATTTTTGGTTATTCTGAGGCACAAATTGTACAGGAAAGGCAGGATAAATAGTGTATTCTTTCTCTTTATTTATGAGTGCTCAAAATATTGAGATAGTGGGTTTTAAAAAATCATTTTCTAAAGAATATTAGTAGTTTTATGTATCGTTATTTAATCTGTTGCAGTTAATTTCTTGTTGATGGTCACATTTTTCCATCTTTGTTCAGTGAGAGTTGCTTCTTCAAGTTGTCTCCTGAATTTTTATGAAACAAAACTAGTAGAGTAGCCTTGAAACTTCCTACATTTATTGACTGGTATGACAAGTTGGACTAAATTCATCTTATACATTTCCTGCCCTGAAATCAGCCATTTCTCTAAGAAGTATTTATTTTCATTTAGTGAGAAATGGTATTTAGAGACCAAAATCTGGATGAAAGTTCTGCTTATTGCTCTAGATCTTGTTAGTATTCACTGTTTCGTTACTGGCTTATTCTTAAAACCATGCATTAAAGAAAAATCGAATACTTTCTCCCCTTATTCTAATATTTAACTTGTACTGAATTATAGACTTTTGATTAGGATCCCTTCAAAAACTGCTTAAATTAAGGGCCTTTACAGAAATTTTTATCTACATATAAAGATATTGATGTATATGTTGTTTTGCCATTGCTCAGAATGCCTGCTGTAAACAATACTGATTTGGGGAGCTTCAATTCTCCATCGGAGAATAATACAATATTGTATTCTCTCTCCATTTCACTGATCCCCACAATTTTTGCAAAGCTTCAAAGAGTCCACTTAGAGTCTTCATAGTGCTTTAAAAATAATATGTCATAAAAAGAAAGTAAATCTGGAAAGAACTACAGGTGTGAATTTTTAAACCAAATATTAATGTTATTGTCTGTAGAAAAGTGCAGACACTGAGATAAAAACAAAGCACAAGGTGAGGGTAATGGAATTGTAAAGGAAAAGAGTTTTTGTATATTACTGAAACTAAGTAGATATTAATTCAAACTTGATTGTTATAAAGTGAAGATGCTAATTGTTTTCCCCAGAGTAACCACTATGAAAAAAACTCACACACAAACACACACACATGCAAATATAAGAAACTAGAAGGGAATCCAAATGGTATACTATAAAATTCCATTAATTACAAAAGAAGGCAGCAATGGATGAAGAAGGAACAGATAGAAAACAAATAGCAAAATGGTAGAATTAAGTTCTTCCTTAACAGTAATTACTGGGAGACCGGGTACAATGGCTCACTCCTATAATCCTAGCATTCCAGGAGGCCGAAGTGGGAGGATAGCTTGAGCTCTGGAGTTTGAGACCAGCCTGAGCAAGAGGAAGACCCCGTCTCTACTAAAAATAGAAAAAATTAGACAGGTATGATGGTGCATGCCTGTAGTCCCAGCTACTCAGAAGGCTGACCCAGGAGAATCGCTTCAGCTCAGGAGTTTGAGGTTGCTGTGATCTAGGCTGACACCACGACATTCGCCCAGGCAACAGAGCGAGACTCTGTCTCAAAAAAAACCCCAACAACCTCCCCCCCAGTAATTACTGGACATATAAATACATTAAATTGCCCAGGTAAATGGCAGAGATTGACAGAATGGATAAAAAGAAGTGATCTGGCCGCCGTGGTGGCTCACGCCTATAATCCTAGCATTCTGGGTGGCCAAGGTGGGAGGCTCGTTCAAGGTCAGGAGTTTGAAACCAGCCTGAGCAAGAGCAAGACCCCATCTCTACTAAAAATAGAAAGAAATTAATTGGCCAATTAAAAATATATAGAAGAAATTAGCTGGGCATGGTGGCACATGCCTGTAGTCCCAGCTACTCGGGAGGCTGAGGCAGGAGGATTGCTTGAGCCCAGGAGTTTGAGGTTGCTGTGAGCTAGGCTGATGCCACAGCACTCACTCTAGCCTGGGCAACAAAGTGAGACTCTGTCTCAAAAAAAAAGAGAAGTGATCCAACTATATACTGTCTACAAGAGACTCACTTTAGATCTAAAGACACAAATAAGTTGAAAGAGATGGGAAGATATTCCATATAAACAGTAACCAAAAAAGAGCTGGGATGGCTATATCAGTATGAGACAAAATAGATTTTATTATTTATTTTTTTTTTTTTTGAGACAGAGTCTCACTCTTTTGCCCTGGCTAGAGTGCTATGGCATCAGCCTAGCTCACAGCAACCTCAAACTCCTAGGCTCAAGCGATCCTTCTGCCTTAGCCTCCTGAGTAGCTGGGACTACAGGCATGTGCCACCATGTCTGGCTAATTTTTTCTATATATTTTTAGTTGGCCAATTAATTTCTTTCTATTTTTAGTAGAGACGGGGTCTTGCTCTTGTTCAGGCTGGTTTCAAACTCCTGACCTTGAGTGATCCTCCCTCCTCAGCCTCCCAGAGTGCTAGGATTACAGGCTTGAGCCACCGCGCCCAGCCCAAAATAGAATTTATTTTTATTTATTTATTTATTTATTCCTTTTTTTTTTGTTGTTAGCCTCAATAAGTTGGGACAAAATAGACTTTAAATTAAACATTTTTACAAGAGGAGAAACCAGATAGACCCATTGGGACTTTGGGTTCCAAAAGGGTGGTGTTGAAGCAAGCTGGCTTCACCTCCCCCAACAGAAAAACAAAACAAATATATAGTGGCAAGATTATTACTAGAAATATCCTAGAATTCAGATGTTAATATGAGATCATTCCTAGGGCCAAAGAGAAGTGAAAAAAATTCTGAGCAGACAGTAAGAGAAATTAATTGGACTTTCATATCTGTGATGCCCCTCTACCATTCGGTTAGGCACCAAGTGTGTGGAAAATTTTTCAACTCAGTGTTTCTACACTGGAAAAATTAGGATTGAGGTGGACAGCCAGCTTCCTCACCGTGTTGGATTCCCCGGCAATAGACCTATCCCTGCCTTAAGCCATGGGAAGCATTGCAAGTGTGTTAAGGGAGAAATATCTCTGAGGACAGGCAGAGACAAAGGGGGAAGGTGGAACTACCATCCCTATCCCTGGAAACTGCTCTGTAACTTAGTTAAAGGAGATGCCAAATCAGAGTGGCTGTTCAGCAGCACCACACTGGAATAGGTTTGTCCCATAGGTCCCCTAGGCAAAAACCCCTAGCCAGCCTTCCCGTACTGCTGGGATTCCCCTTTTGAAGCTCCCCCATTTTGGAAGGGAAGTGCTGTCATTGTTTACTAGAGCTGAGGTGAAGTGAACCTGGGCTTAAGTTGCCACCTGGAGCCAAAAAGAAGGCAGTGACTATCAATGAAGAACCTCTAAGTAAATATATCCAATAAAATCCATAACAAGCCAGAAAACACTAGAATAAATACTAAACCTTCCATTCAAAGACATAGATGTACATTCACAAGAAACAGCAAATAGGGAACCATCATTTCCCCAAAATGACAAAGCAATGAAGCAGTCACTGACACTAATGAGATAGTAATATGGGAACCCTCTGACCCAGAATTCAATATAGTACTTATAAGGAAACTCAGTGATCTCCAAGATCACACAGAAAAGCAATTCAGAAATTTATCAGGGAAATTTAACAAAGATTGAAAAAAATGAAACAAATCTTAAAACTAAGAAATATATTCACTGAACTGAAAAATTCATTAGAATTCAAAAATTCTCTCAACAGAAGAGTGGATCAAGCAGAGGAAAGAATCATTGAGCTCAGAGACGAACTATTTGAAAACATATTTATAG
>VSMD01133603.1:0-28849 GCA_008750895.1 Mirza zaza
AATTATTTTGGTTGCCAATATTGTGCTTAAAGTTTAGATTTCAACCTAAAACTGTAAATCTAAATCACTCAATTTAACATATGAAGTTAAAAATTTACCACACTTAAATTGAATGTGGTATAAAGCTGTAATTATAAGCTGTAATAGACCTATAGCAATTGATTTTGAACAAATATACTCTAATAGACCAAATTTACCTAAAAATCCAAGTACATAAGATACTAAATATGCACAGATACATTTTTAACACAAAATTTTTTATATACTATGGTTTTAATTCTCTTAGCCCTTCCACACTTCGTTTTAAATTTTCCTGGGCTTGAAACATGCAAGCCCACTAAAGAGTAACAGTTTTCACAGCAATTAAGTGAGACTTCTAAACTGTAAATCTCTCTAGACTGAAAAGTACGAACCAGCTCACTAATTCTGGGCAACTGGGATTACTTACAGCCAAAGCTGTAGGCCAGGTGTGAGAGCCACACCTGCCTGTGGACACCCAGAAAGATTCCTCTCACTTCCCTGGTTGCTAGGCTGTACCTGCACTCCCTTTTATAGCCACCATTTGAGATTAAAAATGCAATTATAAAATTTAATTGGTCTTGTTGTGTACGTAGCCCACATCCCTGAATTCAAGTTTGAAAAATCAACTTTATTATTTTCTGTGTCTCTTTTTCATTTCTTACATTGTGAACCATTTTGGTTATATCCTATTTTTTTAACCTAGTAATCTGGAAAACACTTATCCTAGTTTTACTTTACTGGTGATTACCTTTAAATTTTACACATACACGCACCCACATACATATGTACACAATTTTCTCCATAATGAACAGCATCTAATGACTCCAGAATTAGATGAAAAACAGCACGTTACTTTCTTCCTTTACCTTCTCTTACCCATTTCCCAATTTTTGTTGTTATTTGGGATTCTGGGTTCAGATCATTATTATCATCAGTTGTAGTAGCACTATAGCTTAGTATTGACATTTCCCAATTGTTATATCTCATTGGTGATTTAATGGGAACCTGCAAAGATCAGAGAATAATGTGTGTCCTCAATTAACCATTTGCCGAGAAGCCCATTTTGAGTATCTTAATATATATTGCCAAATTACTTTCCAGCTTCACCAACCATTTATGAGGGTGTTTATTTCTCTGCATTCTCCATCGCTGACTACTATTTTTATAGTTTTACATATTTGTCAGAGGGAAATGGTATTTGATTATATTTTCATTTGTTTATCTGAGAAAAAATGTTGTTAGGCATTACAATTTCAGTGATCTTACCCCGATGAGATTGTGGTCACTCATGAAGGAAACTTTGTAAATTGAGTTTTATTTTAATGGTGCTTATTATGAACTAAAGGAAATTTGATTCAGGGCCTTGCCTGTAAATGTTACTAATTAATTTCCTAAGTGACTATTTTATAATCTTTTCCATCAGCCACTTTCTGGGCATGTAGAGTCAGACAATAAAAGTACAATGAATGATAGTTGTTTTTAATATCAAGAATTCACGTACTCAGTCTTAGTCATGGAACACTGGCACTGTACTATATAAATTCTCATAAAGTAAATAAATTAGTTAATCAGTAAATTCATGTTAATAGAAAACTACAGTCATAATAACTAATTTATAAAACCTGTGGTACTGGCAAATATTATGATAAGATATATTGGCCTAATGGAGTTCTGCAAATAGGTTCTGATTTGCAAAACTAACCAACACAATAGCAATCATTTCACGTGAAAATATTCATATCAGAACTGTTGACTGGAGTGATTGAAAGTCATTCACTTAAAACTAATAAACAAACACACTCGTCTCCCTTATAATTCTGAATGGTCATACCCTATTTACCAGTGTTTCTCTGCATTATTCTTGCTCATCAGCAGAAGTGACTTAGAATAAAATTTAGCTACCAATGTCCATGACAGATAGAGGGGGACATATGTTTATTTTTTCTACATAAATAGTGAAGGTAGGAATAGCATTTCAAACAGAAGGAACAGCATGAGCCAACACATGAATGCAATGGGAACTGAGGTGAAAGAAGGTAGATGATCTTCACTCTAAGACTAGTGAAGTGTACGAGAGGCCCTTTGCCACTTTGCCATGGAAGACGCTAACTTCGATCTGGTAACTGCAACTACGATACCAGATTTTAACCTTTAACCTAGGTTCGGATAAGAATTCCAAAGAGAAGAGGGATACCATGAAGTCACTTGATTCAGAAACTATTTAACACATTAAACTGCTGTGTGAGTTGTCGTTAACTCACACTAGTTTTGAAACTGGGGCCTTGTGAAGCAAAACCTGGGCAAAACCCTGCAGTTGGTTCATGAGAATCTTACTTGTTCATCTTCTTATTGTTACAATTAATATTAACAAATTAATTCTAAAAACATGGATCAAATGAATAGAAGTCAATAAATTTCATTTTTCATTAAATTTGAAAGAATCAAAATTTTTATTCTATTTCTGTAATATAACACCGTGGCCCCAAGGAAACTTTTTTTTTTCTATTGTGGCAATGTGTTAAATGAGGTTTAATGAAGACTATAATATTTTAGCAAATGTAAGGAAGTTTCACAGATGTCCTTTCACTCACTTTAAACCAGGTTGAATATAGCACAATTTAGACAATATTTTACAGTCTTTGATAATTAAGCCAATAATAAGAACTGATATTGATGATAGAGTTTACTCTATGCCAGAAACATGCATTATCTCACTTTATCACTACCATAAGCCTATGAAGTAGTTTCTCTTATTTTCCCTGTTTTACAGATGAGAACTTAACCAAGGTCATGAAGCTTAGAAATGAAAGATCCAAGATTTGAACCCCAGCTGTTTGATTTCAGAACCCATGCTTTTAACCATTACTCTGAAGATAATAACGATGATGGTAACTTCGGAACATCACAAATATATTTTACTTTGATATAAAGCCATAAACGTCTAAAACCTGTCTCTATATTTACTTTGTCACCATGTAGAGCTGAATATAAAAAGTTACTTGTGCTTAAACAAGAGCTGTTAGTCATGCTGTTCTCTCTCTCCCCTCTCCACTTCATCCAAGATCAAGGTCATTGTGCTGAATCACTTCCATTTTATGACCACAAAATGTGATGTCCAAAACACAAAAATATGACTTTATGGCAAAAACATCTAGAAAGAGAATTCTTACTCTAACACAAATACCTGTAATAATAGCAAAAGAAAAGCAGAAAATTATGGGTAAAGTAAATTGCTTTTTTTTGGTGTATAAACACTATTTTTTTCAAGGTCTTGTCAGTGTAAAAGCCCCTCTTTCAAATCACTAAAGTCCCTTCACCCTCTTTTTAATTTTGCCCTTTCAGTCCTTCTCCTCCTACTTCATCAAAAGTCAAAGTTACAAAAACACCTAAATTAACCCCTTTCCCACGACATTATCATTTCTAGTTTTCAGGAGTTATTAAGCAACCCTAAATCCAGACTGCCAATAATAAAAGAAGAGGAATAGAAGGCACAGTAAATGAGAGACAGATATGAAGGGAAATGCCACTGAAATGACAAATGCTGTACGTTGGCAGACAGAGGGCTGATTTCCTTATTCCATAAAGAGCTCTTCAACCCCATAAGAATAACACTGAAGGCCCAACAGAAAGACTGGCAAAGGACATGAACAGGCTGTTCACATCAAAAGAGAATGAAGTGGTTGTTAATCATTTGAAAAGATACTCAACCTCAGTCATAATTAAAGAAATGCAAATTAAAATAATAAGATACAATATTTAAGTTTCTGGTCTGGGGGGAAAGCAAACCTGGTTGTGGGGAAGCAGTCATACTCATACATCATATTTCAAGTGCAACTTAGCAATATTTACCCAATTTTAAAATGCATGTGTCCTGTGACCTAGTGGTTTTACTTTTAGGAATACATACTACAGGTATATTTGCATCATTGGCCCAAAGATAGTAACAGTGGTATCACCTATAGAACCAAAATCACTGGAAACACCCCACATGTCCTTTAGTTCATACCAAGCACCATTAAAATATCTCTAGAGGGTAATATGAGGAACTGGTCAATTTAAGGAGCTGGGTAAAGGGAGCAGAGTCAGGAGTAGAAACAGTGAATCAATTATTTTCACTATATACATTTTTATGCTTTTTGATTTTTAACAAAGAATGTATATTAAACAAATAAATCCACTAAAAAATGCTAAAAATGCTTTTGGAGTTTGGGAGGAGAAAGCCAAGGAAAATCAGCCATGAAAATTTCAATTTCTTTCACAGAACAGACAGTTCCAAGGATTATAAGGATACAACTAGAGAGGACAATCTGAAAATAAACCTCAGGATTATATGCTAAATTTGTTGTGCTTGCTATGTTTTCATATCCTGTGTGATATCTTCTTTTAAAAAAGGGGGACCCAATTTTACCTGTCACAATGTTAATAGCACTTTGATGTTGCAATGTCAGAATTTAACTCATAATAGTAATAGAAGTAGTTCGAATCATTTAACTTACCAAATAGCTATAAACATTAGCATTCTTCAGGCTGTCTTCCATATGATGAAGAATATTTTTCTATTTTGAAAACACCATTTAAAACCTTGGTAAAAGCTTCCCATTGTAAGGCCATGACATTTAAGGCACCATGTTCTTATCTCCATTGCTATGCAACATAAGACCAGTGGTCTTATAAATTCCTCATGTTTGCCAAACACATTACATGGACGATCATAGTGTTAATTTGGAAAAGGAAACAGTTTTATGGCATCTAAAGGACTGAAAAAATTACCTCTAATCCTTTTGGGAATCAAAGAGGCAATAAAGTGAAATTGAGTGCAGAAAGACTCACATTGTAAATCCATTTACTACCAAGCCTTGTTTACACAAGGATTTATTCGTGCCAGTAACTAGTCACCAAAGCTTAATAGCATGACTTTACCAGAATTTCATTTAAAGAAGTGTCTGATATTTTTTTCACAAATAGTGTTCAGCTGATTAAAGCCTAATTACACACACTGAATTAAAGGTGTGAGTACATAATAAAATGTTCCAGCTAAAAGGAATCTGTACTGGTGTTTGATTTCCAGCTAGTAATTTGGCTGGAATAAAATGGAAACAAGAAAGCAGAATTGTTTAAAAGGTGCAGCTTTATGACAACATGCATTTCTAAACAGGAAATAGAAATACACAAATATCGTGTGCACTTTTTAAATGGGACATGCTGAAATCTAAAGCAGCCTTTTCTATTACCCAACATTTATAATAATGATAATACAAACCACACTCATGGAAGCCAACAGCCAGAAAAAAACATATTTCCATTTTAACGCCTTTAGATGATCAAAGCATCAGCTTAATATAATCAGCTGAAATCCATTTACCCGCGAGCTTGCCACTGTGCCCAGGGACTGCTTCCCTTCCAGCCCTATCTATTCTGGAACAGGTGCTATACTAGTAAATTAATTAGTCTGTGGAGAAGCACCTTGTTCTCCATCTCCGCAGGCCTCTTGTGGGTCAGGGCCTTGAGGACTTCACCATCTGGGCAGAGTTTCCCCCAGAGAAACAATCAAAGCCCACAGATTGCAGCCTACAGAGAAAGGTTCAGATGACAATTAACCTTATTAGGCCTCATTTTTTACAGTTTATAGTGTGTCAACATGTTGGCTCTATAAATAATCTGCTACATCAAATAGGTGAAAAGAAATGTTTTCTCCCCTTGTTAAAAGTTTTAAAGTCCTCTGGAAAAGAAGTATATTATTTAAGAGAAGTGGAGTCATTGATAAATATAAATGTTGAGATTATTGAGTAGGAAGCTAGATAGGCTCTAGATTCCAAATGAAGTTCAGGAAAAAACCATCACCCATTTTTGCTGGAAGTAAATTTAAGGATGGGGGTTGAAAGGGGACCTCAATTTCTTTTCCAGGTCTTTCAAATTTTTTCTGTCTCAGGCTTACTGCCTCCTATATATGTGGTCCCATAACATCTGGCTAACTTAAGAAATACATGTTTCTTTTAAAAAATTATACTTTTGCTCTTTTCCCCAACTATAGTTACTCACATAAAATCCTGTTATCCTGGGAATACAAAATAAAACCAATCAAGACAATTAACATCCACAGCTTGTCACAAAATCAACAGATATTTAAGCCTACATTTTTAATCAGAGTAAGCCTAATTAAACACTTCACAAATGACTTTGCAGCCTGGCACAAAAAAAAAATGCCACATTTTTTAAGCTTTTAAACATCATGTAAAAGAGAGTTTACTAACAGATTATCACAAAGATTCTTGTGACAAGACTAAGAGTTTTTATTTATGTTCTGTTCCTTAATTGTTGACAGGGGTTTCTAGGTCCCACCATCTCCTTCAATCCTATGACATAGTTCAGAGTTAAGGTTTTAAACTTGGGAAAAGATACCCTCCCTTTTGGCCTCTCCCTCTTTTGCAGCTTCCTTAGACAGCTACAGAGGGGCCTCCCACGTCACCACTGGGTTAATGATGTGTTTGGAAGCTTGCTGACAGTGTGAGCAGCTTTGTCTTCTCACATATCCCCTGTGTTGATTCACGCGTAAGTTGAAAATATTTGCAAACTCAAACTGTTTGACATTAAAGCCCAGGAACTAATTTGATTCTGCCTAAAGATAGTTCTGTGGGATTAGAAGTGATAGAGGGAAAAGAAACTCTTCGTAACATGTAGCTTTTATAGCTTTAAAAGTAGCAGACTCCATACTGCCATTCTCATTCAAAACAAATTTCCACCAAAGTTACCTTTGGAATTGGGATATAATGTGTTTCACTTGGAATTTCCCCAGTCATGTGATGCTTTTATTATGAAAGTACAAAAATGAAATTTGAGACTTAATGGAAACTTTACTTGCTCTTCTTGTTTTGGTCAGAAGAAAATCTGAAAAAAATAAGTATGCATAAAGGAATTACCTTAATGTATATGAGGTTCTTATTTGGCAAGTTCCCTTTTGTTATTAAATATGTATTTGTCATGTCAATTAATAAGTATTAGCTTGCATCTAACATTATTACAATCGTTTTAAATCACAACTTACTATTGTGATTATATATTTGCAATCATGGTTGTGATGGAAAACTCAGAGTCATTCATTAACAAATATTAAGAACTTGAAGCTAGAAATGGACCATGAAGGTAAGGTGTCTATCTTGGTATTGAAGAAAAGGCTGAAACAGCCTCTGACAAAACAGTGCCCTCTAGTGGTTATATAATACCTGGCGTCAAAGCAATTCTCTCACATGGAGTAGGGTCAGGAGTTAGGAATGTGGGTACATAAAGATGTCTTACTATCATTGATATTAAGAGCAACATCTAGGGTGATCACAAAGACGAGGAGGATGTGCTTCATTCATATAGTGAACATCTGTTGAAGGCCTACCACGTGCCAGCACTGGTGCTAAACATATGGGATGCAAAGATGAATAGAACAGTATTCCTGCCCTCAAGTAGCTCATAGACTAAGATAATTACATTTGCAAAAAGAAAGCACAGAAAGAAGAGAACTAGAAAGATGGGAAGAGAAGCTAGGTATTCAAAGGAGGAAAAAAATGAGCATTTTCATGGGCTCTAATTCCAACCAACCAGCCAAGCATTGAAGTAGTCCTTGAGTACTTATAATAGGTCCACTTCCAAAATGAACTGTTAAAGCTAGCAGACGATAAAACTACATAAACTCTCTTCTCCATGAAAGAAAGAAACTCCAAGAAACTTTCTGCATTACTATCATTCAGAAACAGCCTAAGAGCTTGATACCAGCAAGATAGGGGTTTATAGAGTTTGATGAATCCTCAGGAGCAAGGGACATTTCAGAGGTCACTATCTTTCCTGAGGCACTCTCCATGCACTTTCTGGCAGAGGTAATGAGAGCCATCATGGGTGCACATGAGAGGAGCAACTTCAAACTTCAGACTGTTCATGGTCACTAATTGAACACTCACACTAACAAAGTGTGGATGACTATGTCTCTTTCGGCATTAATTATATTTGGTTTCACCTTGAGTCCCCCCTCTTAAAGCATATCATAGCAATACGTATTAATATTTTGATGCAGTATCGGACACACTTATGTTGTTATATACCACTGAGTCATAGAAACCCATGGTATTACAGACAAATAAAAGCAATGAGTTGCTTTGGTAAAATAGTCGAAAGAGACACAGACCCAAGAGAATCAGAATGAAAACAAGTGACAAATGTACTGATAAATGTTTTCTCTATGATCTTCCATAATAAAGGTATTCTTTATTACCTAGTTTGATTAATTATTCTACTTTCAATGTGGCTTCACTGAACCCTATACATATTTCTACCACAACACCTGTTACGCTATAAGGCACTCGTTTATATACCTGTCATCTTTTACTAGATGAACTTCTCAAACCTCCTTGAAGTGAAGGACCATGTCATTAATCACTGTATTCTTTCTTCCCTATCATTTCTAGAACAATACTTAGCACAAAATAGTCACTAAACTAATATTTACTGGTTGAGTTGCTACTCAAAATATGTAATACTTTGAAAGGAATATATATATCATTACCCAGATTTCCCTGGGTATAAGATGTGTAAGAAGATAGACAGTTTACACGTAGGATAATTTAAATGTGAAATTATCAAATGGAAAAATTATAGCCTTGCTAACAGAACAAAAGACTTTTAAAAAGTATCATTAAGCACTTATTGCACATGCAAAAATAAACAAAAATAAGAAAATCAAATGTTGACAGGACTGTGAGGACTCTAGCATATGTAAGAATATACATTAATACAAAAATATGGTTCAACATTGAAGAAAACAATCTAGACAAGCAGTGTTCAGACCCTTAACCTAGGAATTTTATTTGGGGAAATTATATTACAGCAGAAGATTACAAAAAAGATAAAGAAAAATGTATACAAGATGTTCTCAATACTTGTCAGAATAATGAAAAAAGGAAAATTAAAGGAAGAAAGGATGCATGAAGGACAAAAGAAAGGAAGAAAATCAAGAGAAAAATTTTAAAATGAAAAGAGAGAAAGGGAAGGAGCAAGAAAGAAAGCAAGTAAGGGAAGAGAAGGGAGCAAAAGAAAGAAAAATGAAAATAAGGTAAGTGTCCAAGAATAAGGAAATAAATAAGTAAACTGGCATGGCAACATATGAACATACTATATGCTTAATTGAAAGATAAATATATATATTGGACAGGTGCATGGAGGGTATATATTCATACAGATATGTATGTAGATATACATATATATGTAAATTAGTATTTATTGAGCATTATGGGTCAAGCACTGTGCTACGCTGTCACTACATTTAATCTTCATGGCAACCATGCCTGGCAGGTTATTTTGAACCATGTCTCACAGCTTAAATTTGCACAAATGAACTTATTTCAAAAAAAAGTAAAAAAAAATTAAATATCCACTAAATAGTACTGTAAAAACTACACTTTACATATCAAAAGGCAATTTTAGTGATATAAACATTTAAAACACAATGCCTATTTTAAAATTTCATCTACTAAAATTGATAAATGTTAATAATAGCTTCTAATTTGGTAGGAGTCTTATCCAGAGTTGTGGGGGTGGGGGGACTAGAAGGTGGCACCACTACCTAAAAAGAATGAATTTGATGAAGAAAAATATTTCTACTCTCCTAAATGAAAGTATGTGTGTGGGAGGGGGTGTTGCAAGATCTTGGCCTTCATTTCTAAAAGTCTTCCGGTCTCTACCAAAAGAGAGAAGCCCCAAACTGTCTCCATTAACTCCTGAGCATAGTATGAGGTGAAAGGGAATCATGCAAACTGAGAATATTTAAATATTCTCTCTGCATAAAAGCTGTTTAACTGCTGGAATCATTTCCTCTTGCTGTCCCTGAGCTAAAGAAGTGGATCGATCAGCAGGGGAGGTGAACAGATGCAGCTGGAGAGGAAGAGAGGCTTGGGGGAATCACATTTGAGCAGCCCTGGGGGATGACACATGACAGAGGAGTCCACAGAAGCAGCTGGAAGGATGGAGCAACAGAGGGAAGGGGCTCAGCGAGGCAAAAGCAAGAGATGAGATGTGCTCAGAGAAGCTCACAGCTTGCAATACTTCCTAAATGTCTGCACAGAGTGAGGAAGACACTTATTCCCAAGGGGGACATAAGCCATTTCCCCTCTTCCAGTATAGCCTGCAGAAAAATTGAACACATATTTCCATCTTCTATTTGCCCTTTTTGGACATTCATTGCCTCTGTGATCAAGGCCCACCCAAGATACATAACCCTGCTGGCAAGTCTCATATTGTATCTTCATTTCCCAAAGGGTAAAGTCATTCATCTATATTAGGCTTGACCGTGAAAAATGTCAGAGAACAGGCAGTATTCCTTCTCTCTAAGCATCAGAGACTTACTCTCTTCCCCCACCATCCTGCATAGGTGAATGTTACCTCCAGCTTCTTGCCATTCAAGTAAATAAAAATGGCCAAGAGTCAGGATTCTTGAAAGAAGAGAATTCCTGGCCAAGAGAAAGATTAGAACATATTGCATGAATAAGGGCAGAAAACAAATTAACACTCCTCTGAAGACCTTTTAATAAAAACTAGCCATGTAGAAAAAGCTGAATGTTCTGTATTTTTGGAAGTCACTATTTACAGAACATATTAAACTTCTTTATTATTAATGTTGTAAATAAGCAAAGAACAAAATCACTCATACCTTACAAAAATCTTTATTTTATCAATGGGGATCATCCTGGAAATTAAGATAATGATAGTCCTTTGCATTAATATGGGCTTTATAGTCTATTGGCAATTAATATATGTTTTATATTAATTATCTTCTTTAATTTTTAAAGGTAGAATTTTAGGATGTGATTTTTGCATATTATTTATAAATTCTATTGTCATATGTACAGGATATTCTTTAGAACAATTATTGCCTGTACACACATGTACATTTAAAAGTTATCACTCATTGGTATCTAGTCTTATCTTGAGTCTACAGCTCTTTTAATTTCTGACAGCCCTTTCAGCACCTCGGACAGTGCTTCATTGTCAACACCACGTAGGTATTTGAAGGAATAAATGGTAGCATATTGAGGGGGAGAATCTACTGCAAAACTCTACACATTTCAGGATAATCCAGAAAAAGCTTACCTTCAAGATATAGGCACAAAATAAAATCATTTTTTTAAAATCTTTAAGTAGCAAACTATTATGCCAGTCTATTTTAATTATAGAAATTTTTTTGGGGGGGGGCAGGTAACCTCATCTCAAGTAATGCTAACATGAAAGGCACATATTGAAACATAAATACAAGTTAATTTTCAGGGAAGCATTCTCCAAGGAGTTTTATATGAATATGTCATTACTTTCCCTTTTGTTCCCTGTGGACCAAGGCTTCTAACCTTGTTGCCTCTTACAAATAGCATATTTAACAAAAAAGATGAAGGGAAGAGAACAGAGAAGGGAATTAATATTCATTGAGCATTTAAGATTTTTAAGATGTGCCTGATTAAAACACTGACACTTTTTTAAAACCATTATCTAACCATTATCTAATTAGGTATTCTTATCCAGATGAGGAAACGGAAGCTCAGAAACCTTGAGCAACTGATCCAAGAGGTGCAGATAATCCTAGAATATCTATTAATCAGGCCTCATAATTATGAGTGAATATGTGTGCTTACATGTTCACTAAGTGTCTCTCTCTCTGTCTCTTTGTCTTTCTCCTCTATGTACATATTCACGCACACACACAGAAAGACACAGAGAGAGTGTTAAAATGGGAACTACAACAAAACTTTGAATAATGAGAGTAATACACAATGTTCCCTGATGGCAGAGATAAACACAAAATGACAGAAATATCCTCTCATGGAAATTAGCCTCAGAACCTATCAGAGGAGAAGTCTTGAAGGTCATCTTTAGATGGAATAATTAAAACGTAGAGCTCTTAAATGCTAGGTGAGATGGGACCATGTAGGTAGGTTTTAGTTTAATTGTTTAATTCCTAGAAGCCCAAAATTCATTTTCCTGACTTCTCCAAGCAGTTACCAAACCCTCTCTTCATACTATCCTAGAAATTGGATTGAATGTCTATATAGGCTTGGCCATGTTTCATTACATAGCAGCCTCTCCCAGAAGTTCTAAACATGTAGTTCACAGAACTCCCCCCACCCCAAAAAAGACCCTTGAAAATGCATGCAAAATTGTACATTTGTGCATTTTTCTGGGATAGTATTTTATAACTTTTTCAGATTTTCAAAAGTATGTGCAACTTTTAAAAGTTAAGAACCACTGCTCAAGGCCATGAGGTCAATTTCCATATCACCTCTGGTTAGCACAGTGCTTGGCACTTAATAAATGTCTGACTAGTAAATGAATGGACAGCATTTAATGGGACTCTGGAAGAAAATGTGAAACTCTGTCTAAGTTCTTTGGCCTCCAAGAGTTCCCTAAACAGTTCTGTTTCAGAGGTGCTTCAGCATAATGTTGAATGGATGAGTTTTGGGGCCTTCTGCCTAGGTTCCAGTCTGGGCTCTACTACTTACTAGGTATGTGACTTTGGCCAAGCCATTTAGCTCTCTACTCAGTTTCTTCATTTCTGAATGGGGCTTATAATAACAACAGGACCTGCTTAATGTACCTGATGTATCTACAAAATGAAAAAAGGTATTAACAGTGCCTGGCACCAGGCAGCACACACCTAGTGACTATTATGGGAGGATGGTATTGATGCTGCTGGTGGTGACCATAACCACAGAATTACTTTGCTGTATCCCTGGGACATAAATCCAGATAATATTAATGTCCTAGTAGAGCAAACCCTATATTCATTTACTTAACATTATTTATTGAGTGTCTACAATAGCCTGATAGAGTAAGTAGCATAGGATGAAATTCTCATGCACACACATACACAAAATAGAAACAAAAAATTAAAATGTCATATTTCAACTTTCAGGGGTTTGTGGCTGAGAACTTTCTCTCAGTGTTAGATTTCTTATTATTTCCTTTAACTCCTCAGGCCATTATGACAGATAATATCAGCTTTCCTGAAATGTCTTTGACAAGGATGGGGAAGAAGGGAGATGTTCTCAGTGATGGTTGAAGTTGGTGTATCCTTTCCAGTAGGGTCCTTCCTGGGGAAAATGACTCAAACTTGTCCTTGAAGATTTAAACTGGCTTCCTTTGAAAAGGCAATGTTTTTCTTTTAGCTCATTGGGCTTTGTAATGTTTTGTACCGTTACATGCTTTACTTCCCAATTGTTCTATATGCTTTTAACTCTGAAACATTTTGTAGCAATTAAGCTAGCAAAGTATATTAAGCATATTAATAGTAAATAACTATTCTGACTGGTTTAAACAACTTGATGATTGGCTGTTATTGTAAAAATAATGTGCCAAAAATCTTCCGGCTGAATTTATATTTTTATGAAATACTTTTGGTAAAATATTCTAGTCTGGTGATATATGCCTGTCTGTATTCCTATTTGTACATAATTATGTGTGCATAGTAAGTCTATGTGAATTTATACAAGCCCATTCTGAAGATGGTATGCACTGGATTTTAACAAATCAAGAAGCTCATTTACAAACAATAAAATTAAAGGCAAAATATGCATATATTATGCAGAAACTCTTTTTTTAAAAAATCAGAAACCCTCGGATTCATCATAACTAACAAGACTTGAACGAAGTGCATTCTCTTGCTGCATTTCTTATTCTAATGGCCTCTCCCCACTGAGTTCTGGCTTTCTGCAGTGGTATAATAACTGATGGCAGGCTGACACACAGCCCAAGGAGAGCTCCATCAGGAGTCTCCTGGGCCCAGGGATCAGTGTGCTTAAAATATTAGGATTTGATAGAGTTAACACTTGCCCTTGAGCAGATGGTTTTGAACATTCTGTCAACACTGCCAGTGATTACTGCAAACAGATTCTTCGTCCCAGAGGGACGGGAGTGAAGTGCTTTCTAGCTCCAGAGTCTCATCTAAGAGGTGTAAAATGTGTCATTTCCAGGGTCTTCTCTCAGCTGTGAGAAGTGCAAACAGTTCCCACACTGTGCAGCCAGAGCCGTGACTCAATCAAGAGCCTTTGCCTGGGTCTGAGAGGAAACACAAACCTGGCTGAACTTAACCTAAATCTTTCCATATCATGTCAGAAGAATACTTTGGGCTTATAAACTTCTTTCTACAACCTGCCAAAAAGAGGACTAACAGTAACAACAATGTAAGGGGGGTGAGGATGGGGAAGGTACTGTGGAAACAAATTGACCTTAAAGTTTGCCAAAGTAGGAATTAACACATTTACCTGTGTTTGTATTTAATCTCGGCAAATTCATTTTTGGGGGAAATGTCTCTTCAAATTAAAAGTATTTCCCTCTCATTTAGAGGGAGCTGGTTTATAAGAATTAAGAAAGCAAATAATCAACAATGGGAAATCATGGAAAACAACATGCCAGATTTTCATTCTGCAATGGAACAAACAAGATCAGAGAAAAAGGCATAGAGGCTGCAGCATCAGTTAGAAAGACAGCTTCTGAGACGCTGGAGAGGGGATGCTCTTAATTTTGGGGTGTCAGCGTGTCTAGGAAGACTCCTATGGGAGAGGGGGCTCAGATGACTTCTGGCACATAGGGCTGGCGTTACCCAGGATCCACAATTTACACTGGCTTCTCCTGCACCAGGGGTGAGGGGCCAGCTCTCTGCATTCCGTTCCTGGATGCTTCCTCAGGGAGTTGGTGCAGACACCTCCCAATGGTGGACAATATAAATCAAGATACACCTGTACTTAGCAGCAGGGGTGAAAGTGTAAGAATCACATACCCAACATTAAGTCTTGCATGTGCCTTTCTCAGTCAGACTATAGCAATATGAGGTGGGCTGACTACAAAGTGCAGGGGGACAGGGGTATTTAGAGGACCCTGGGTCCTCAGGCTGTCATGAAGCCTTTAAGTCTCCGAGCCTGTCAATGCGGCTAATGAGCTGGCCCTGCTGCATTTGCAAAGCTTTCAAGTCAGACATCCCTGAGTTCAGATTTCAGCTCTGATATCTGCTAGCTGTGCAAGCTTGGTTACGTTGCTTAGTCTTCCTAAGCCTGTTTGCACGTCTGTAAGATGGGTAGAAGAAAATCTACTTAGTAGGTTTGTCATGAGTATCAGGTGATGCAATGGCCTGTGAAACCATCAGTAAATATTTTCCAAAGGTCTGCTTTCTGCCTAGCACTGTATTGTGAAGAATGCCATTAACTAAATGAAAAAGGCTCTACTCCAAAATAAGAGTGACCAGAGTTCAAAAGACAGAACCTATACGCATGGAAACTTTGCTGTGGAATAAGCTGATATAGGACCTCTTACCAACAGTTATTATGATTTCATTATTAGAAAATAAGGTGCAAGAGGAACACTTCCATCTTCACCCTCTGGAAAATATTGTCTTAGGTGCTGTCTGGTCATACCTGTTAGCTGATCTGCATTAAGTGAACCTGAGCTGCTTCTTACGCTTACTTCTAAGGGGCAATGCTTTTCAGGACAACCAAGCCTGCCAAGTCCAACACACAGACGGGATTTTTTAAAAAAGAAAAGTAGAGGGAAGTGTGTGAGAGACAACACTTAAAGATTTACAGATCCAGACCCTGGCTCTCATGCTAAAGGTTTATAACCTCCTCCTTCCTTATATTATCTTGCTGCGATGCTCTGAACACCTGCACTATTAAATTCTTTTCTTGGATTTTTTTTAATAAGAAAAAATTAACAAAGTAAAATTTGTTGACAGTGTTCACAGTCAACGCAGTGGGTGTTCCACCTATGTGCTGTCACATTTTTCATGTTCATTTCTGCAGGTGCTAAATACATGCTGACAACAACATATGTTACCAATCTTAAATGTTTTTTTTTTTAACTCGTAATTAAAGAGTGCTCACAGCTTGAAAAAAAAATAATACAGGTGAAAGCTGCCTCTGCCCAAAGATTTCATCTTATTTATTTTTCTTTTGCCATTTAGGTGGTTTTAAATGCAGCATATATTGAAAAAGTAAGCTCTTAAAATTATTATGTATGTAAATAGCAGCCATAAAACAAATTTGTAACTAAATGCTAAAAACACTTCAGCTCACTTCCTCCCCCAGAAAAACCATTTATCTCTTTCTTGGTTTTTTGTTTTGTTTTGTTTTATTCTTCACTGTTTTAAAATTTCTCTTGTTCCTTTTAATAATGCACTTAGGCTTTCTGGGAAATCACACAAACCCTCCAAAAAGGACTTATTACACTACACAAACCTCAAAGTTGTAGAAACATTTTCTAAGTGGAATACAATTTTTTAATCTTTTTTGTTACTTTCTGACTTGCATATAAGATCACTTTTGCGTAGTTAAATAATTAGCAGGAAATCACTGTAATTTTATTCCTATGAAGATAATTTCTTTTCATTGGCCATCGGGAGACAGCATAACAGCTTCTGCATTTTTCCACTAGGGACCAATGATGGGGTGACTGATGAAGTTTTCAAAATAAGACTTGATTCTCTGACATCTGGTAAGAAAGAATTTAGAAATGGTCCCCAAATGGGAGGAAGTATCAAAATCAGCAGAGTACTCAGTCTCCCTGATTTTGAGCCCTATCCTTCCCCTAACTGCAGGCACTCAGCTGAGCTTAGTCTAGGATCTTAGGCCTTTCCTGAGATTTTCACATAACGAGGCTGCCATCAGGATGACCCTTCATTTGAAAGTCTTTCTTTGAATACCCCATACAATGTTGCTTTACCCCAGAACTCAGACACATGACCCTCCTCTGTGGACTTTTAGGTAGTTGTCACTATCATAAGTTAACATTTTTTTGTCCTTCAAGTTTGTTTATTGTTTGTTTCTCTGACTAAAATGTAAGCCCCCATGAGATCAGAAACTGTGCATCCTCCTGCACCAGGGGTGAGGGGCCAGCTCTCTGCATTCCATTGCATTCCTCCTCCAAACTCTTGTAGTCAGGAATTGGAAAGGAGGCTGATATATTAAGCATACAGTTAATAATCATACAAGCATGGGTTCAGATCATGGCTCTGTCCCTTATTTTAATCAACTTGCCTAATGTCCCTGCATCTCTGTCTACAGATCCATGAAACAGGAGGGAGGCTCACAAGTCAGACACTCGTTGGTTCCAATCTCTGCCCAGCTGTGGATTACCTAAGTACTTTGAGGGAAGTTATTTCTCTGCATCTCATTTGTGTTCTAATGGCATTACTGCCCCTCAGGGTTGTGCCGGGGAGAAAATGAGTTATTCTATTTAAAGGGTACAGAATATTTGGCTGGTGATTTATAAATTTTAGCCTTTAAACTGCTCATATCTCAGGCTACTCCACACAATGCTCAACCATTCACCACTCTGCCTCCAAATAGCTGTTTATAATCCTCTACTTCCTGGCCCCTTATTATGTCTTGACCCCAGCACCTAGTTATGGCCCCCACCATTCCAAGGGGACCTAGTAAACTAGGCATTTTGCATGTACTATCTCATTTAATCCTCTGAACAAATTTGAGGGGTATGTTGAGGTATTCTTAAATTATAAATGAATAAATTTAGGCCCGGAGAGATTAAGTTAACTTCCTCAAGGTACACAGTTCCCCTCGTAACTGAGGAATTGAGATTTAAACTCAAGCAGACCTGACTTTCCAGCCTACTGATGGGCGGTCGGTGATCAAATCTAATGGCCTTGTTTAAGGGCAACTGACTACTGTCCCTGAAAGTTTCTTCCTTCTAGACTTACCTGTCACAGCATTACCCTATTCTTTCTCCTACTTTTTAAATTCTTTCTTAAATCTCCAAACCAGTATTTTAAACTTCAACCTCTCTCCTAAACTCCAGACCTTCATTTCCAATTGCCAGCTGAGCATTTCTGCCTGGGTTTGACCAGAGACTCTGCCTCTCCCCAAGGGGCTTGTTTTCCTTCTTTATTTATTTTGTTAATGGCACCACCATCTTCTTAGGCACCTGGGTTCAAAACCTCAGAGACATGTAGTTAGTTGGAGCCTCTACTTAGCTAGCCTCACTCCAAACTCACTCTTTTCACAAACTACACTTCCCTTCTAAAAGGCCCTTAATGCCACTTCTCAACAGCAATGTGGCCAATGAAAATTACAGATACCACCACTGCCCTTCCCCTTTTTCTCAGAATTAAATGGAAAATTAGCCATAAACTTACTTTGACTTAGACCTTTGGATATCCTGTGCTCTATTTTTCATGTTAGGAGGAATTATCCAGGAAACAACCTTTTCATGTATGAAGATGCTTGTCTTCATGTATGAGAAGCAGTTGGAATAAGCTAGGAGAATTAAACTCATAATCCAGTAGCACCATAATATAATGTATCATGCTTATTTGTCCACTATTTTTAAAAAATAACTATTTCCAAATAGATTGAAATTTTTAGAAAAATTCATTCAGCAGTGATGAATGAAATACATAGTCTTTAAGGTCCAAGAGCATCAACATATGGTTTTAAATTGTGGGATTTAAAGTCCAAACTGTTTTAATGATTAAATGACAGTTATTTCTAAACTCAGTAAATCCAAAGTTAGGGCCCGGGGTCTAAACTCCCTTCCCTTAACTGATATTTAAAATCATAGAGCTCTCTGGATAAGCTATTTATTACTTCTGCATGTGAGTTTCTCCTGTTTATTTAGCAATAATCATAAAATACCACCAGAGACAGAGAGCAGTGAAGTCTTGAAAGAGATTGATTTCAAAAAGCACTGCCATGCTCAGACTGACACTGTCTGAAACCCGTGGCCAAAAGCAGTTTGCATCACTGACTTATTCTGGGGCTGGTCTCAGATTAGAGGCTAACTGCACAATTACATTCACTCTGCTGGTCTGCAATATATAGTGCAGTGAAGTAAGGATGCAGACTATACATGAAGTATAAATCACCAATAATATATAGTAGGATTTTAGGAGCCCAAACTAAATCACCTGGAATTTTGCCAAACTCAAAAAGGAAAAAAAGAAAAAAAGAAAAGCCGTAACAATCTTCTTTCTGCTAAGAATAATTATGTGAAATGTTCCCAGTAGGGTTGCCACCTTATTAAGTACCCAATTGTGATCCACGGCTGCTAGGGACTGGCTAACAACATGATGAATGCTTTGTACAAGATCTATAGGAAGGACAAGCAAAGTTAAAGGAATATGTTATTTGGAAACATAATGCAGCTGAAGTTCAGGAGCTCCTAATGAAAACACATCTTTAACTGTAATTATTGGGTGTTACTACACTTATATAATGAACACTGGCCATCACTATCTAATTTCATATATTTTATAAATCTATGTCAAGATCTACCCTAAAGGGCAAATAGAGAAAATATACCACAAATTTAATTATTCTAATATTGTTTAAAGAATCAAATGTCAATCACTCTAAATGAACATTCTTTGTAAGGCACAATCATTTTAAAAATATAATTAAAGTCCCAGTGAGAATAAGCTAGTATTCTAGTCACTACAAAGGGTTAAAATACAGATGCTGTGAATGAAATGTATAATCCTTAAGGCCTTAGAGCATTAAGACATATCTGCTCCTTAGGGTCCATCTTTGTCCATAATCAATTTCTTCCCTTGGAGAACATTAATTGTCTCTAATGATAGCTTTCCATCAATACATCCTTGATCTTAAAAGGCCTGTACAGCTTTTTCCTTTATTCAATCAAATCATCTCTACAATTGCCCCCCTTTAGTAAGATAATACCTTTTAAGCCTTGTATTTTAATATAAAAAATAAGAGGTAGCTACAAATTCTAATGGAAGTGCTAACATTTGAGAACCAGGATGATGGCTTCCATTATCCTAAATAATGTTTGAAGATTACAGAAAGCACTGTGTTTCAAAAGGTGGAAACTAATCCACCACTTTCAAATTATTCCTTGTATAAAAATCTGTTCTGACATTAGGACTTTTTTTTTTGCCCTAGTGACGGCACTGTATATTTAAATATTTGAATATGAAAGATAATTTTTCAGTTCTGGAAAAGGCAAATAATTGCTATTTATAAGAACAAAATGCTGAATAATTCAAGGAATTGACAACTTTAAACACCAAAGCCCTTTATTTTGTTATTCTCCTGATAAGCCATTCCCACACTCTTCACTCAAACCACCACAGCCCTAATCAGTAGTTACTAAAATTATTTAATTTCATGATGGCTATAAAAACAAAACAAAACAAAAAAACAAAACAGAAAAGAGACCTCTCTCTTCATGACCTGCTAGTGTGTCTTGCTCCCCCCACCCCCATTTGCCTTCCTTGAAACTGGTTTTCTAAAGGCATGGAAATTCTTTTTTTTTTTTGTCAGTCCACCGATTTGTTTCCATTCAAATAGACAATTGCTCTTGCACTGCTTTATCTAGGTTACCCAGGACAAATCTGTGTTTCTGTCCATGGCCTAACAACAGCTTCTGCAGAGATTGCCCTAATATTTATAATAGTTAAGAAAACTTGAGAAGAAACACAGATAGGACAAAAGCTGTCTATCTTACAGAATTCTTCTTTGGGTAATTTCTATATTCAGTAGGAACATAGCAAAATTTCCATGCTGCATATAAAGTATCATTCTTATCATTGCAAGATTAGGAAGCCCTCCTCGCCAGAGTCCACGGCTTACATGTGCGCTTTCTCTCTTACTTACAAAAAATCTGCCAGCGTTCTAGGAAATAGATGAAGAGACTCTGTGGAATGTAATTAACTGCAAAGCCCAGGTGATTAAAAAACCGATTAAAAGAAAATAACACATGCAGCCCAGAAAATACCTTATTCACTGAAAAAAAGCGGAGGGATGGTAGACAAATAAAAAACTTACTAATTTATTTGGGGTTTCTCTAGTAATATGTGCAATACTAAATGCTAAATTTATATAATCAATTAAAACATAAGAAATATTTCATAATTACATTGGCTGCAAAAAGCATACCAAAAGAAATATTATAATTCTGTATGGGGGGGAAGGTGTCTATGAGGTAGATAATATCACCCTAACAAATATCAGACCTAAACAAAACACACACACAAAGTGAGACCAGTTAACAACCAAGATAAGAGATGAAAATTGCCACTGAAGCAGATCAACTTTATTCAATGCCCTGATAAGCACCTATTTGCTCTTCCCCATTATGCTTTCTTAGTATTTATAAATTATCATTTAATTATGCTGGCAAGTGGTAATTGTCAAATAAAGCTCAGATAGGCATAAGCCCTCAGGCTGCACATGACAGAAAAATATCTGTTAAAGCTGGGTTGATTCACTCGCTTAGGAAATAATTTCCTTTCTTCTTTTTATCCTTGCCAACAAATTATATGAACTGGCACTTTGTGCTTTGTAGGCATTTTGAAGCCTATGTAGATTACAGAAAAGAAAAATTAGTTGTTTCAATATCTACCGTTCCTAAATTATTCTGCTGATTTAAGACACCACATACCAAGAGAACAAAAGAGTGCCAAAGATCAAGAAATTCGACCCTTCCTCTACTTATAGTTTATGCTCAGGGTCATTTTCAATTGAGGAAATCAAGATTTGGAGAATTATTTTACATATTGTACAATGGATTTTACATAAAGTAGGAATTGGAACATGACATTCATCCCATTAGGAGAAATACAGAAATCTCTTTTTCCTTAAGTCTCTTACTACTTAGGTTTAATTAGTACCCATCCACTCTACCTCTTTTGTATTGAGTATTATAAAAAAAATTTTTCCAGCTAGTTGCAGCACTTCAGCCGTGGAGCATAAACACAAATAGAGGATTATAATGCATACAAAAAGATAAGTTGAACACCAAGAAGCAATTTAATTTATACCTAATATTTAGACAGAATGTTGCATTTTGGTTATATATGTAGAACCACTTGTAAATTATTTTTATTTGTAAGGTTGAGCAGAGAAGACATGGAATATCTTTCCCCTCCCTTTTGAGAGAGAGGGGGAGGGAAGGAAAGAGAAAGAGAGAGAGAGAGAAGGCAAATCTGTCAAAAAATATCTACGGAAACTCAAGTTCCTGCTGTGAGCAAAGATCATCACCCTCTTTTCTTGTTCCATTTCTCTCTCCCTCACTCCAGCTACCCTGGGTTGCTTTGAGTCCCTTTAGATATTTTACTCCCTCCTGCCTCAGAGCCTTTGTACATGTTATTCCCACTGCCTGGAAAGTTCCTTTACAACTTCAATCCCACTCTCTTCTCCCCCTCCAATCCTCTCAATCTACTATAAGTTCTGCCCATTTTTAAGATCCTAATTCAAACATCCTTCCTTAGGAAAGCTTTCTCCAACCCCCCACTCCCAACTCTAGACGAGGTCACCTGGTGTTGCTATATGCCTTCATAGCCCTTATTACAGTGTAAAAAACAAAAACAATGATAATAGCAAAATATAACCTTCATTATGTGCCAGACCACTGTGTGTTCTAACAAAAACTCACGTCTACCTTGTGGAGGAAGACACTGAGGCACAGCAGCATTGGGAGCCAGGATGTAAACTCATGTCTGGGTCTGGAACGTGTGCTCTTAACCACTACTTCTTATGGCTGCATTTACTTGCACAACTGTCTAGTCACTATTTGTCAATTCCCCCCCCACAACCACCACTAGTTTATAAGTGCCAGGAGGCCTGCGATCATGTCTATTTTGTTCAGGCCTGCTCTGTAATAGGAACTCAATAAATAATTATTGAATCAATGACCGAACGTTCAGCTCACAATAAACACACAGGTTGGAAGCTGAAGACTGCTGCATATCCCTGAGCTATTCTAGCTGCCAACACAGGTCCTCCTTATTTTGGCCCCTATCTTCTGCCTTAGTCCAGGAAGATAGCTCAGCCTGATGGAAAGAACTTCATGTATCTTTGGATCGGTGAATAAAGTGCTTTTGTTTTGGGGGCTTCTTTTTAATGGCTTAATTCCTTTCATTTTAAAGACTTTAACTAAAATCAAAATGTTTTAAGTGCTATCAATACTTCAAAACATATATGTTCTATAAAAAAATCCACTTACACAGATGTTTTCTTTTGAGACTGAGTAGATATTAAGGTTAGTGACATATATTTTAATACAGACTCAAAAACACATCCTACTCTGGATGCATAGAAACAATGGTATATTTGGCATATTTTGCAGCCAGAATACAGGGCGCACCCTAGGTACAATCTGTATATTATTAATACTTATTCACAGTCAACAGGAATGTTAACAATGTTTTGTCAAAATGCATAACTCATTTGAATATGCAGTCTATCCTTGAATAATTCAATTCACAGTACTCATTTGAAAAGTTAGCCGTTTTCCTATTTTGCTTTGTTTGTACGTACTTTTAGAGCATTTTAGTCCATGATGTGGGCTATTCAGAAACTGATGCAAATTTTCCTTTTAAAAAGGAAATAAAATGCTTTTTAGTAATCAAAATATAAAAACACATCCAGAATGGCACTCAGGAAACCGAACATAACCTTAATTCAGGCAGCCCTTTTTAAATAAGAGATGTTCCTACACAGGCTATTAATTGGGAATTGCAGGACTAAACTACATTCGAATCTTGGCATTCATAAACACTTTCTAAGCACCCAGGAATGGTTTTCAACTACTTATTTATTACCAGAGGCATTACTCTAACTCAATCAAAAATTCTTCTAAAATGAAGTCACAATTTTCAAAGAATGCTTTGCATCTTCTCTATTCTGTATCATTTTTGCCACTTATAATCTAGTCAGTATTTTTTGTAGCATTTAAGCACTTTTCATTATTAGAAACTTGATTTTTTTAAAAAAATAAAGCATTTACTTCTCATTACCATAAAAACAAAACAAAATAAAATCTACCCCATTTGAAAGTTGAAGGAACCAAGGCATAAAACATCAAGTGCTTTGCTGAAAAAATTAAAATATTGGCCAATGACAAACAATTTTGCTTTAAAAATAGTCCATGCTGTACAACCATAGATATTCACATGGTTTACCTGGAAGGGTAGTTCAGATATAATATCAGTAAGGCCATCAACATGTAACAAATTTCTTTTTATCCAAAAGTCCAATATTTATTAAGTGCAAATAATCTCTTTCTCTCCCTCCTCCTCCGCCTGCCCCTCCTTCTCCTTCTCTTTCTCCTCTTCCTTCTTCTTTTGTACCATTGCTAACAAATAATATTCTGGATAAATCCAAGGCCTATGACACAGGGGAGTATCTTGTGACTCTTCAGAGAAAGAGTAAGTTATGTTGAGTATGTAGATTGAGGATTAAGCATAGTGATTATATTCTAGGCCTAGCATCCTGGCCACCTGTATGTGTATACGTGCTAACTCTTTTCCACTAACCAAAGAATTCTGGGAACTCATAAATTAAATTCCTGAATTTTTCATAACAAATATAACATTTAGTGGATCATTATAAATCACCAAAGAGGATATTGGAGAGATAGTATAAGAGATGAAAACTAATGTTTAAAAGGAGAGACAGCAAATTCACAAAAATTTCAATTTAATTTTCTAACCAGTCTTCTGTATATTGACTGAAATGTTATCAAACCCCCCAAATACATAATTCTATGCACTTGCTACTTTTCCTTTAACTTCAACGCTTTTAGTACATAGCACAACCATCTGTACACTAGGAACTAAATAAATGCCTGTTGACTGGTTGTGGAATAAGAAAAACATTCTACCACTGTCCAGTAAAAATATAATGTGAACACATATGTAATTCTAAATTTTCTAGGAGCCACATTTTAACAGTAAAAAGAAACTGGTGAAATTGATTTTGATAATATATTTCATTTAACCAATATCCAAAGTATTATCAGTTCAACATGTAATGAACCTGACAAATTATTCATGAGCTATATGACATTATTTGACATTTACAGCACATCTCAGTTTGGACTTTTCTCCTTTCAAGTGCTTGACAGCCACATGAGGCTGGTGGTTACCATATTGATCAACAAAGACAATTCAAATCATCTTAATTAAATGAGTGTTTTCTCTCTTGTGTTCTAAATTAATGATGTTTTGGTATAACTAATGATACAGAAATAATGTGTTTTCCAATATATAAAATAAGTTGTTTGGGCTATTAATATGTTTTAGAGACAGAAGTTGTACTCCCACATCCATAAAAAAGGAAACATTTATAATTGTCTATGTTAGTTGAATTATCTTTAGCAAGTCCACACAATAATGACTGATAGTGCTTATTAGCATTGCTTCTGAATTTTCTAGTGAGTTTTGTAACTATACTTGGGAATTAAGATAAATGTAGAAAAATACAGAGAAAATATGTGAGGTAAACCTTATAATCTGGGCTGAGTATGAATAGAAATATGTGTCTATAGCTAGTAGCATCTATGCTCTATCTTGTTTTGAGTCACCAAACATAAATTCTATGAATCATCCTTTGATGCACCATCTCTGGTCTCTTAGTCACTCCATTTTGAAATATTGTAATTATAATTGATCTCTCACTCTCCCTTTAATGGTACTCTTTACTAATTATAAAATCTTGTCAATTCTGCCTCCAAAATGGATTTCATCTTTATTTCTATCTCTGCAGTCTCATAGATTTAGATAGAGCCTTTTTCATCTGATTCTTCTTGGACTGTGGTCACCTGCAGGCTCCAGTCTTCAATATACAGTCTTTAATGTACAGAGATTGGAAAAGTCACTGTATGCTCAGAGTCTTCTAATGCATAGGGTATAGTCCAAACTCCTCAATGTGGTTACCAGAGCCCTCCACAATTTGATTCCAACTTACTTATCTTAAACTACTACCTATAACCTACTGCCTCTTAAACTTAGGTTCACTATACTATAATATACTGACCCTACTTGTTCTCCATCCTGGAAAGCCTTTCCAGCCTCAATTCTCAACTTAGTCTTCAAAATCAAATTTGAATCTCATTTCATGAAACTTTTCTAGATCCATCTATCTATCAATTTGATAAATGTTTTATAAGAATCTTTGCTGTGTACCAAATACTAAGCTACATGTTGGGGATTTTTTAAAATGTTTTTTTCTTAAAAAAACTCCCAAATTGGCAAGTGATGTTTGGAATATAACAGGATAAATGCCATGATCAAGATATGCACAAGATGTTGTTGAAAGGCCAGACGGAAGAAAAATTCTGCCTCTGTAGCGAAAGGGCAGGGAAGATTTTACAGAGTAGGTAATATTTGAACAGAATCTTGAAGAATTAATATTAATTTGCAAGGTGGAGAAAGAAAGGAAGAATGTTCCTAGAGTTTGAGACTGATTATCCAAAGGGCACAGAAGCATGAACATGGGCACAGAACATGTGCATGATTGGGGAATGCAAAACAGTTGGATATTACTAAAAGATGGGTGATATTCAAAATATTGAACAACCAGTATGGCATAAGTACTGATCAATCAGAATTGACATGGACTTACCTGTGCATACCAACTGGATATTAGCCCAGAACCAAAGTCAGGTGTGCTCCTCACAAGGAGAGTGGCAGGAAAGAATAGGTCAATAACAGATAGCAGGTCTATATAATGATTTAAACTTATGTCAGGAAGGAAGAAAGAAGCATTGAATGATTTCAGACAAGTGAAAAATATGTGATCAGTTATATTTTATAAAGATCAACCAGGCAACTGTATAAAGAATGGCTTTGCAGCACCTAAGTGGATACATAGGTACTACAGTAATAGGGTATCGGGCAGGTGGGAGGGGGGAGGGGGGCGGGTATATACATATATAATGAGTGAGATGTGCACCATCTGGGGGATGGTCATGATGGAAACTCAGACTTGTGGGGGAAGGGGGGGAAAGGGCATTTATTGAAACCTTAAAATCTGTACCCCCATAATATGCTGAAATAAAAAAAAAAGAATGGCTTTGAAAGGAAAGAAACAAATGGCTTAGACAATAGTTGGATGATTGCAGTAGTCCAGGCAAGAGAAAAAATGTAGCTGAGCTGAAACTGTGGTCGTGAAGATAGATCTGAAGGATCAAATTCAAGGCATGTTTAGGAGATAAACTTTGCAGGATTTGATGTACAATTAATTGAGCACGAGGGATGGGAAACCAGTAGATAGACAAATGATGTATTTGAGGTTACTAATTGGAAAAACTGATGCACAGTGATGCAATCAAACCAAACAGAGAATATAAAAAAGAGCAATGCTTTTGTAAATGCAGAGTTTAAAATATCTGAGGAACATAGTTGGATATGTCCAGAAGAAGGCAATTAATAGGAGACAGAATCCAGGAGAGATAAATGAGTCACAGGTCATTATGTGGTGGTTGAAATAAAGAAAATAGATGGGTTTCCCAGGGGTAAGAAAAAAAAGTAAGAAACAGAAATGGCTTAGGATAGAATCCTGGTGAAGATCATCATTAAGGAATAGGAAGAAAAATAAATCAGGGTTTTGTCTTATATTGAAGCTATTTAGAGACCTTAGTTCTCTCTTCAATACATCTTGAGTTCCAGAAGGGCAGAAATCACACCTTATTCATCTTTGGGTACCTTTGACATTCATTAAGAGTATTTGACATCTAGTAAGTTTGTATACACACATGCAAAATGTTTGCTGAGTTGAATTCAGCTTTAACTTCATCCTTGAACACTTGAGGAATATTATATATATATATATATTCATGTGCATGTATTCATATTCATAAATACATGTATTCATTTATTAGTCTATTTGATTAGATTACTCTTCATAGCTGTATCATTGCATATGAAAATGAATTCTTCAGTGTACCTTCCAAATTCACCCACAGCCCTTGAGTACTTTTTTCTGAACTAATAGTCCAATTTATGTTCAAATGTGCCATAAAGCCAGACATCTCATGAAGGCAGTTGCTGGTTAATCAACAGTATAAACCATGGACAGTATAACCTGAAGGATTGATCAATGAAATGGTTATTCTCCCTCTACTTTTCCTCTTTGTAGAGATTGTGATGTTATGGAAATATTCAGAAACACCTGCTCTACCACAATTTCATATATGGCATGTACATGGCAGGTTACTTCATCCCCTTGAGTCTGTTCACTCATTTGTAAAATTAGGATAATATGACCTACCTCTCAGTTTCAATGATGTGTACTAAATGCAATCTTGCAGGTATAAGCACCAAATTCATTGTTTGCATAGTAAGAGCCTTTATCTTTGGTTAGAATAGAACATTATTTTCTCCATTGGATAAAGCACTAAGAAGAACAAAAGATATTTCCCAGTAAAGGAACTAGAAGGTATGAACCATCCCAAAAGTGAATCTCTATCGAGGACGGACATTTTCAATGAAATCTGTAATAACATGACTAAGTTTTTAAGTATGGTAGAAAAAGACATGAATCTCTGTATAAAGAATCATTGAAGATAGTTCTCTTCTTAATTGTTACTTTGACCAATTTGAGCACAATTGTGCTTTTTACCTCAGCAGAGGTGCAGGCTGGAACAAGAGGATATAAAGGCTTAAGTAAAATTAAAACAAACCAATTGAATGCCAAGTTTGTACAAGGCAATGTGCTAGATGCTGAGACGAAAAGCAGAGAAACTTCTGCCTTCCCCTGAACCACTGACAAAATTCTGGGCCCCAAGAGAGGTACCATGATTGTTTTCTAGTCCAGCTAATTGAGGGTCGGGGTCAGGATTGATGGTGGAATGTTTGCCTTGTTATCCTTATTTTCCCTAAAACCAATGAAAAAGTCAACTTACCTTTCTATAATACTACTATAAGAAAAAGCTATAAGGAATACTAGTAAAGTATATAAATAGCCCAGGATCATCAAAACCCATGGAGATTAGAATGTCTTGGTCACATTTAATTATTACAGCAAGAAAGAGGTCAAGAGGTTTGAGATTGAAAAAAAAA
>VSMD01133608.1:0-11926 GCA_008750895.1 Mirza zaza
CTCCCCCTGTCCCGCCCGCGGGCCTGCGCCCAGGACCCCGCAGAGAGGGAGGCTGGCGCCCATGCCGGTGCCACCGCCCCAGCGCGCCCTCCTCCCCCGCCCGCTGGAGTGGGGCCTGACCCCAGCGGGCGCCCTGGGTACCCCATCAGTGCTGAGGGCTCCCCCTGCACGCTAGTATTTACAGAACAACCCTGTGAAGCAGGAATCGAGTTATCCCTGCCCTACACATGGGACACAAAGGTGTAGAAAGATTAATCGTGGGCCAAGGCCCCACAGCTAGTTTGTGGTGGGACTTGAACCCAGGTAGCTTAGAGGGAACGTTTCCTGCCAGTACTAACTGGGCTGGGGGTGGTGGTGTGAGAAGGGGACACTGCTGGTCCTGGTGCTGGAATCTGGCAGGTGGTTTTATGCCCGGTATGGAGCCCTGTGATTGCCTCCCTACTCAGGCATGGCGCCCGTGAGAGGCCCCACATACACCTGGAGGGCTTCCCGGAGCAACTCCAAGATTTCTAAGTAAGACATAGTTTTTACATTTAAATGACCATTGATTGATTGTGAAGTTAAATACAAAATTCTCAGACTATTTTAAAGATAAAAATAGGACTTTATAGATTCTAAGGTTGTGGTACCCCTTTGGGCAACAGCCTTCATCCAGGGCAGGGACTTGAGGGAGGTGAGGAAGGTGCCAGGCCACAGAATTTGAGGAGGCATCATGCTCGGTGTCATCCAAGTGCCTGGCCCAGCCCTGGCCCGCCCTCCTCTCTCTGGTGGAAAGCTCAGAGGCCCCTCACCCGGTGGGCTGCAGGGACCAACTCTGAAGCCAACTCCGCTCCTCTGGCAGGTGAGAAGGCGCCATCCGACCTGGGCAGGAGGCCAGGGCTGCCTATGCGGGAGTTGAGGGGAGTTAACAGGTAGGTAGGTAACAGGTGGGACTGCGGGGAAGAACATGCCAGGCCACACACTGGCCTGTGAGGGAGAGGAGTGGCTGCGATGGACTGACAGAAGGCCAGCGTGGTCCTAGGGCGCTGGCAGAGCTAAGGGTGCAGGGCGTCAGGAGAGGCCAGCCACTTAGCCTGCAGCAGTGAGAAGCCATTAGAGGGTTTTGAATCATGGATGTGATCTAGTGGATTTAAATTTTGAAAAGATCATTCTGGATACAGGATGGAGATCAGATTGCTGGGGCAGAGTCAGCGTGGATGGGCCCTGATAGTGCTGTTGCGATCGTTGTAGTGAAGGGTGAGCATACCTAGGTTGAAGGGCGAGGGTGGCAGGGTGGGCGGCTCTAAGAGCTATTTAGGAGTGAAAACCAATGTGGCACCCTTAAGGGACCCCATGGGGTAGCTGAGGGGGAGGAAAATGTCTCTTGGGATTTGATCTGGAGCTGCTGGGTAGAGGCAGTAGAAGTCACTGGGCAGGGACCACCAGAAGAGAAGCAGAGGAAGGGCAAGACCATGAATTACATGTTGAGGAGGTTGAGCTCAGGTTCTTTCTGACACCACATGGTGTCTTGTATAACACCGATTCTCTCATTCTCCAATGGGGTGTCCAACAATCCAATTCTGACTCTATCTACCTGGAGTTAATGTCAAAATCCACAAATTAAAGGCTCAGTGCCACAGAACGTCCCCCACTTCAGATGCCAGCTACAAATGGGGTGCTGAGGGTACCCACATTTCTGCCCCACCAACTAAAAATGCAGAGCTCCTAAACCACCCCTGCCCAGGTTCAGTAATGACTCACAGAATTCAGGAAAACACTTTACTTGAGTTTACCAGTTTATTATAAAGAGTAAAACTCAGGAATAGCCAAATGAAGAGCTATAAGGCAAATTATGGGGATGGGTGTGGAGCTGGCAAGGCCCCTCCAGGTGCACAACCCTTCAGGCACCTCCATGTGGTCCCCAGCCCTGAAGCTCCACCAACCTTGTTCCAAGACCTCAGGAGCTCAATCTCCACCCCTCTCCCCTTTCTAGAGGTGAGTGGGTGGGCCCCAAGCTCCCAGTCCTCTAATCACTTGGCCTATCTGGTAACCAGCCCATTCTGAGGCTATGTAGGGAGCTCACCCTGCCACCTCATTAACGTAAACTCAGGTGTGATCAAAAGGGGCTTTTTATATTAATAAATAACAAAAGATCTTTGTTATAACAAAATAACAATAGCATCATAAGTAATAATAAATTTCTTCTTAGAAAAATCCAAGAGTTTTAGGATCTCTGTTCCAGGAACTGGGGACAAAGGCTGAATGTATTTTTTTATTATTCCATGGTAAGTCCAGAGCTGAAAAGCAGAGGAGAGGGCCCAGTACTGAGCTTTGAGCAAGTCTGACATCTGTAGTTCAGGAGCACTTGCAAAGGGGACAGAGCATGAGTGGCCAGAAGGGTTAGAGGGGACGGGAGAGAGTTGTTCCTCAGAAGTCCGGGAAGAACTTCGAAGCAGAAATGGTAAGCACCCCACTTGGGGCCAGGGGGACTTTGGGGTCTGCTCCCTTGCCTCCTGAAAGTGCAGAAGCACAAGGTGTCCCCTGCTCTGGTACACTGGGTGGTGAGATGACTTCTCTCCCTGAACTTTCCCTAGGACAGGGCCCAGGTCTTCTCTACTCTGGGACCCACATCCCTGAGGTTAATAGTTAAATGATGCAACATGCAAAACAACTTTGAAATTTAGGCCATGTAGTCTACCCCCCTGAAATGTATTCAGTCCTACTTCAAATACCATGTGCCTTAGCTGCTAAAATATTTACTCCAGGCATCCAGAGGCTCCTAGCTTTACCATTGGTTCTGGTTATATTGCTGCATGACGAACCACTCCAAACACAGTTGTTTTTAAAAGTAAGAACAGCAGTTATTTTATTCATGAATCTGCAAGTTGGGCAGGGCTCCCTCAGGGACAGCTTGTCTCTTCTCTGTTCGAGTGGTTTGCAGGCTGGGGCTGGGATCATCCTATCACCAGGTCGGGGGCCTGTGCTGGGAAAAGTCAAAACAATTCAGGTGAAGTCATTGGAAAGGAATTTTTCCCTTAGCATTGAAAGCAGAAATGGTGCTGGGCCCTTCCTAGGTGATATACCAAGGCAGTATTATTATACAAGCAAACCCTGTGGTCTGATTCCACAGGTGGCACCCTAAACACTTCATAAGGATTTTAGCACTGCCTTTTAAGCACACACATTTGCCAGATCACCAGATGTTTCAAGTGGTTCACAGGCCACCCTTGTGCTAGCTGGGATAGTTCAACCTTTCCCCTGGTTACCCAACCCAGCACCAGAAATTGTAAGCAGGTAGAACAAAACTCTGGATTAACTTGGTCAAGTAACAAATCCAAGCCTATAGCTGCCAAAGCCAGAGAGCAGGCTTCCTAAATCAGATATTTCACAATGTGTTCTGCTCTTACAAACTGACAGGGTCACGTGGAAAATGGAGGTGTGCAGATGCCAGTATGACCAATGACAAAGGTCATGAAACACACAGGTCCTGGGTAACTACAGGTTCTACTCTGACCTCATCTGTGAACAGCATTGGTATTTTTGTTTTATGTGGCAAGAAGATATATAAAGTGTTCCCACCTAAATATTTGGGATGATGTGGACTTGGATATCTTACACCTTCTGTCGCCATGTACTACACTTTAAATGCTAGCCAAATCACAAACTTGGGCTCCTTCATTCATAAGGTAGTGCCACATAAACATACCAGATGAGATGGCACTGAACACCCATTTGTGTATCCCCACTCTAAGTGCTTTTCAATGTTGAGGACCTTATTCCCCAATTTTAAAATTTGTGGTTTGGAAATGGCAATCCTGAATCTTTCCATGGTAATAAAATCAGTGTTCAATACCACTATACAAATACTAGAAGCCTTCCAATGAGAAATTAATAGATTAGCCTCTGCTGTACTCCAAATAGTCGTGCCCTGGATACGCGGACTGCTCAGTGAGGAGGCGGAGCCTGTGCCGTCATTGGTAAGAAATTCTGCTTCTGTGTGAATCAGAAAGGGCAAATAGTGTCTAACTTACCCTTCTAGAAGATGAAGTTAACACTCTTTATCAGATAGATGAGGCACATCCATTTTGTTGGACTCACCTATTCCCAGGATTGGGAAACTGGTTTAATGGGATATGGGGGAGAATGTTTAGGTTTTTTTCTGCTTACTTATTCTTGTTCCAACCTATGTTACTATTTCCTTTTGCCCAGATCTCTTATCACTCAGCCACTGACCCAATTCTCTTCACGACCACCAACTCAGCTTTTAATATGTGAAACTTTCTGTGAAGTTTCAGACAGGGGAAATGAAGGGGATTAGGAACATGCCACCTCAGGATATGCCACTTTGATATGTTGATATTTTGAGCTGAAAGCAATTGAGAAGATGCTGGAAGAGCTCTTTAACCTTCCCCTTTCCTACCCAAAAGCAGAGCATAAATACATATGAGAAAGGTGCCCTGTTGTACCAGGAAGAAGACACTATTCTTATCGCTAGAAATGGGAGTCAAAACCAAGATGAATCCGTACAAACAAACCTACTAAAATAACCTTTATCTTTCATCAGTTTCCTCCATATATTTCCTAGTTACTTTCTCACAATTTACTGACCTTAGCCCAAACCCGTTTTTTCTTTGTCTTGTCACATCTTCACAACCTACCATTCTTTTTTAAAATGGTTAGGTAAATTCTTAGACCTATCCACTTTGGGTCTTTATTGCTTATAGGTCTCTGTGTACAAATAAGAATATTCACATTAGAGAATGTTGGTACTTTAAGACAGGAGTCTGCCAACCTCCTCATTTGCCTGCAAATTAATAAACTTCTTTTTCCTTCTCAAACCACTCATCCTCATTCTTATGATGCAGCCTTGGGGACAAGTGACAAACTTTTGAAAACACCAAGACAAGCTTGAGAAGAACAAGGTAAGTACAAACTGCCTAGCATGCCAGATTGTCAGACTCCGTGTGAATATAAAGTATACCTCTGACGTTATAGTAATGAATTTCTAAGTCGAAGGTGTTGGACCCTAAAACTGGTCATCTAAGGTGACCTGCGATCTTCCTCTCTGATTATAACTAGCTCCATGAACAAATTTCAATGACTCTGTCCCCTATGTTTTTTATATTCCTCTCTCTTAACTAGCCACTTGATCTTTTGAATTGTTTCCCAGAAATCATGTATTTTCTGCAAGACAAAGGAGTTGAGATTCCAAAGGCCCCAAGGCAGGCTTCCCGACCCCAGGACTCACCATCCTCCTTGACCTACCCCAAGGCAAGTGGCCCCTTCTTAAAAAGGTTATGATCTGCATTAGTCCTGCAGACAGATTTGAGACAGCTTCCCTTGTTTTCCCAACAAGACATCTGTTGTATTAAAAAATGCCATTCTTCCTTGGGAAAAAAATTCACATTCAATAAAATTTGTATGCTTTTCTACCATTAATCTGCCTTTTGTGAGTTTAAATCACAGGCCCAGCCACGGAACCTAAGAGAGTAGAGGAAAAGTCGTTCCTCTTCTACACCATATATAATATGCCAAAGTATTTTTAAAATTTTTAAATATTTTAAAGGAGCAAAATCATTTTAGAAATAATTCCCCTAACTCTTCTTTAGCTTTTTGAAAGAGATTAGCTTGCTTAAGTTAAAGCCACAGGGTTTAACTGCAGCAATGGAAATTTCCAAGAAAAATGCCTTATAACCTGAGGGGATCAAAGTCTAGAGCCCCTTAGGGCCCATTTATCAACACAGCTGAAATATGGCAAAGAAATATACTTGCAATGAATTTGAAAAAGACATGACCATGCTTGCCTGGATCATTTTCTGTCATATGTGTGTCTTCTCATAGAACTGAGGAAATTTAAGGGCTCAAAAAATAAAGCCAGGAGAAATTAATTTGTTTAACCAAGCCATGTAGCCGACCTAGAAGAGCCAAGACTAGAATGGTATCAGTATCTAGCATGGCTAACACTCACTGCTCACATCCTTTCTCACTGCCCTCACGTAGCCCTGTGGGATGGTGGTGACTATTATATTACATCCAATCACAGGTCTTAGAGGCTCAGAGTGGGGAAATGAATTGTTCTAGTTACCTTGGTAGTGAACTGCTGAGCCAGAATTTGGATTGAGGCAGGTCTGGCACAGTGCTGAGCCCCATTGCAGCCCTCTCTGGGCTTCTACTTGACACTAGTGATGTTGCTTTGGGTAGTAAGAAGAGGATTTCCCACCTTCCTACAACCAAGGAGATGAGCATAAAGATTTAAGGCTTTGAATTTTTTATAGTCTTAATCTCTTGGGCATCTCCACTTCAGTGTGCTTTACTTATGTTTCTGATCAAAACGTTAACATGATTTGCATAATCTTTTCTCAGTGTAACTTGTTAGAGTGGACTGGCCTAAGGATCAAATCAAAAATTTTTCTGAAATTAACAATTATTGAAACTTTAAATCCTAAAGGGACCACTAGAATTGAGGTAACTTCCTATCTATTAAAACGTCAAGTCTTAATTTGTCCTATTTGTTTACTTATTTGGCTGTTATGCCCCTTTTAAGTCATTTTGTGCATATTTCATTTTCTGATTTGGGTTTAGATGACTGTAAATACCAATCATGCTAACGCGCATAAACGCATATGTAAAAACTTAAGTTCTTAATACACGTGACGTGATTCTAACTGATGAACAGAAAGAAACTGTAGGGCCCAGGACTGACACCAGTCTCCCACTCCCGCACCCCTGCAGGGGCGCAGTTCTCGTGCCCAGCCGCTTTCGGCTTCTGGGAGGGAGGCCTTCATTTGCCTTCTCAACAGAACGAAAGGTTAGGGAAATGACCAAGTTTGGCATTTCTCTTTGAAGGGAGGAAGGCGGGAACCCCCACATCTTGTATCTTCTCTATACGACATGCACCTCGTCTCCTCCAATCCTTCAGGAAGCTTGTGAGGTGAGGAGCGGGCCTGCCCAGCACGCATTTCCCCTTCCTCCCGTCCCTCCCCACACAGCCCCTGTCTCAGGGGAAGCTGCCGCCCGCCAGACGGGCCTCTGTGTGATCCGAGAGTAGCCCCCACCTTGACTGCTTAGGGCCACAGCACTAAGATGAGAGGGGACGCCTGCAAGGTGGCTCCCAAGGAAAGTTTCCTTCCCCCCCCCCCCCCCCCCCCCCCCCCCCCCGAGAAAGCAAGGGAAGATACAGTCTCTATGCTCCCCTGCACATTGCTGTTGCACCAGGCCCAGTCACAGCCACCTTGCTGCCGTCAGAGATGAGATGATGAGCACACCAAGTAGAAGGTACGAGAACCAAGGTCCTCGAGGTGATCAAGTGATGGAGCGGGTAAGTCACCGCTTCCCAGCGAGACAGCTATTGGCGTTTCTGCAGGATAACTCTGTGCTGTGATGGCCCGCTGCAGACTTTCTAAGATCTTTAACAACCCTGAGCCCTACCCTCAAAATGCTGCTAGCAGCCCAGGAATTGTGACAACCAAAAATCCTACACCTCTGCTTCCAAACACGCTCCTTGGTGCAGGTACCATCGCTGCCCCACAGGGAACAAAGGAGCTCTGCCTCTGGGTCTCCTGTTATGTGAGATAAAAATACCACCTCACAGGTCGAGCCAGCTTGAGTTGAGTTTCCTGCTGTCTGCAGCCCAGAGTGTCACAACAGGAAGGCATTATTTCAATAATTTTGAAAAGAAGAATAAGTTGAGCCTCAAAGAGGTCAGGGAATGGGCTCAAGGTTACCAATGAGTTGGTGGCAGAACCAGGACTTGGCTCACGGTCTGACTCCACAACTTGGCTATTTTATCCCTGTTGACTATCAACGGAAAAGAAGCCAAACTCTGTAAAATAATTTAAAGAAGTTTACTCTGAGCCAAATTTAAGGACCATGGCCCAGAGCCACGCCCAAGAAGCCTTGAGCAAGTGGACTCACTGTGGCTGGGTTACGGTTTGGTTTTATACATTTCAGGGAGACAGGGGTTATAGGTAAAGTCATAGATCAATATGTGGAAGGTGTACATTGGTTTTGGCCCAAAATGGTGGGACATCTCAAAGGGGGGGAGCACTTACAGGTTATAGGTGGGTTTTAAAGCCTCTTTGATTTACAATTGGTTAAAGAAATGAAGCTTTGTCTATAGCTTAGAATATTTCAAGATCAGATAAGGAAGTCTGTTAATCAGAGACAAGCTAACAGCCATATGTTTGTTGTGTGAATTGAGGACCTGCAGGTGTCTTGCACAGCCTTAGGCCTGTCAATGAGTTACAAAGAGTGTCTACAAGAAGGGAGTGGGCATGAGGAGGCAGGTAGGACCTCTCTCTCTTGGCCCCCAACTCAGTTTTAGGGTGTTCGTTTGGCCAGGAGGGAGTCCATTCAGTCAGCCTGTCAGGGGGACCCTTAAGATTTTATTGTAGCTCACACTAATTTTCCCTTCAGTCATACAAAACAAAAAGCCAACAAAGGACAGAATAGTTATGTGGGAGGAAATACACACACATACACACACACATATACACAGAGAACATATATCTCCTTGGCATACTTCTGGAAAGATCCATAACTCTGGTTAGCAGGGGTTGCCTCTGGGGGTGGAGTGAAGGGGCCAGGTGGGAGGTGGGAGGGAAACTTACTTTCCATTGTAGATCCTGTTTAAATTATTTATCTTGTGCTAGTATCTTTCAATTTTATAAAATAGTAAAATTCAGAAAGCAATTGTAATTAAATCTTATGTTGTGTCTATTTTAGATCAATTTCAAATATAATAAAAAATTTTTTGAAAAAGCAATGTAACACTCAACATTGCTTTAGTTGTATTCATTGCAACACTGACTTCTTCCCTCTCATTGGCTTTCTTTGGCCACTGGTCTTACCTCAGGGCCCACTCCTCTTTTCCTTACAGTGTTTTTCTGGCCCACTCTGCTTTTCCAGATCATGGTTGCCCACCTCCAGTCCTTTGGTGCAACTCTGATGGCAGAATCCTACCTGTCCCCTGCTCTGACCCCAACAGCATACACTTACCGAGTATAGTCCACACTTCTCACCGCAACGTCATCTGACACCTGCTTTCCATCCTCCTCTTCTTCATCCCTGTAAGAAGTCATTTTCTGCAGAGCTCCCCTAAAATCCCCCTGGGCTGATGTGACTCCCAGGCCACTTGCTGCAAATCTGAGAAGCTGCACTTTTACCTGTTTTACACATTGAAATTCCCTAAGATTTTGTTTGAGCAAAGAACTCCACAGCAAAACAATATCATCATCACCATCACCACCACCACCATCATCATCACTGTCACCACCACCACCAGCAAGACCATCCCCAGAACCACCGTGATCATCATCACCATTATCTCATCATCATCATCATCACCACCACCACCACCACCACCATCATCACTGTCACCACCACCACCAGCATCATCAGCAAGACCATCCCCAGAACCACCATCATTATCATCACCATTATCTCATCATCATCATCATCACCACCACCACAGCCACCATCATCATATTTAAAAACCATAGCCCAAGGGAAAACTCTTCCAAATCACTTCCTTTTTAAAATTCTTTTTCCCTCCTCTACTCTGAAGGAACAAGTCACTTCCTTTACAAGTACTCTTCTCACGGCCTGGACCATTCTTCCCCTACTGCCAGTTATTGAAATTACCCAGTCATGAAGGCAATTTACAAATTTTACGTTTTTTTGTGCCATTTTTCTGGATCAACCTAGTCAGTAATGATGGCTTTCATTCAGAGGCCAAATTATGTTGAAAATACTGAAGTTGAAGTGTCCTTTGACCCCTCCCAATGTATTTACATAGTCATGCTTTTGTAAAATTTGCAAGAGTAAGGGTTTTAACTACAATCAGTTAAGGCCGAAGTGGCCATGGCATTTTGGGGATCCAAATGAGGGGCAGGTGAATAGGGACAGATGAGAGGCAAGTGGGCTTAATGGGGAATGAGCAGGTGGTTTGCAGGCACTTGTGTGTCCACCTAAGGCACTGTTAGGTGTCAGGATGGCTTCCAGGATGCTCTTGTAGCCTGCTGTGCCCACTCAGCCAGTGGTATGGCAGGAAGGTACAAGGCCAGAAGCCACGGCATCGTATGAAGGTGTCCTGGTGACAGGCAGCTCCCACCTGGCTCCAAAGGATGCCTGTGGCAGCCCCTCTCCTGAGTGTAGGCCGGACCCAGAGACTCCGTCCTGCTGGACAGTGACGGGCTAACTAACACTCGAGTGTCAGGTCTCATGCTAACACTCTCGCTTGCCGACACTCTGATGAAGCCAGCCGCTGCGCTGCGGGATGCCTTATGGGGAGGCTTACATGGAACGTCATGTTTTTTTATGGTGATCATGTGAAATAGAACACATCAGATTCCTATGTGTCTGGGCACAGACCTGCACTACATTTTATACAGCTGATATATGAAGGAATTTTCCTACAATACTATAAAGGAAAATGCATTATAGAGACATGTCATGCAATTAATAAAAAATTACGTTTTGTGAATTTGTGATGTTTGTGGTATCCGTCGGCTATTCAATTTTAAACTTTGTTATTTATTTTCTCATTCTAAATAAATATTCATTTTCTAACCTAATTTTTATTTGTAATTTTATAAGCTTTTTCTTAAAGAAGACTTTGTCCCCCCCTTCCCCACCCCCATAATTAAAGAAGTTGCAACCTCTATATAATCTGGATCTGCCTTTTTTTTTTAATAAAAGGACTTATCTTTATTTAAAACTTTGATGTTTTGTTACTCATGGATTTTTGCATTGATTTTGATTTTTAAAATATTATTTCTCTTGATTGCTGAGTTTTCTGGCCCCGCTCCCTTAAATTTGGTGCCCGAGGCAAGTGCCTCACTCATCTCACCTGAGTCCTCACAAGCCCTGCTGGTTGGAGGTGTTTGAAAGGTAACCTGGGATACATTTCCTCCTCAGCAGCCAGCCCTTGGGTTAAGGTTTAATTTAATGTGGTTTTGAAAAATTAAAATATATATATAATAACATATGGCTTATATGCACAGAGTAGCATTGAAAAGTTATCCAAAAAACTAGTAGTAAAATTTGCTATGGGGGAGGGAAAATAGAATGACAGAGAGAAGAAGCTTGCCTTAGAAACTTGTCTTAGAAAATGTAAATTTTAATTTTTAAAGTAAACTTTCTTAAGATAAACATATTTTTCCTTATTACAAAGAGTAGATTTCTCAAATTTGTTGCATTACTCTCCCTTTTTATGTTTTCCCTTAATACTCATATACAATGGGAAAATTAGAAAACACAGATAAAGTGGTAACAGGAAGATGAAACATTCATACTCTCACCATCTAGCAGTAATCTTGTTAGTTAATATCTTGATGTTTATCTTTTCCTCTCTCTCTCATTTCCTCCTTGCATTTGGCTTCTCTGGCATGCTTCTTACCACACTGCCCTGGCTGGCCCTGACTTCCTTCCAGACCCTCCCTCACTTAGCGCATGCTGCTGGGAGAATAGAGATTGTGTCTGCTTGCTTTCCCCGACTTTCCCAGAGTGCGGTACTGGAGGCACGGTCTGAACTAAAGACCTGGGGGACAGAATACCTGGGTTTGAGCCCCAGGGCCATCGTTTCTGCAAGTTACATGCCCGCCCTGAGCTGCAGTTTTCTCATCTGTAAATGGGATAATATTAGTCCCTACTTCCTGCGGTCCCTGTGAACATTAAAACAGGAAAATGCATGCACAGCGCTCAGCACAGAGCCCAGCATGTGTTGGTGCAGTAATTGCTAGCTGTCATTACTTATCAGCATAGTGCTTCGCTGTTTGATTGAGCACATTTATTGCATGCCTACTGTGTGACAGCTTCTAGGTGCTGAGGACACAGCCATCAATGAAACAGACACAAACCCTGCTTTCTGGGAGCTCACATTCTAGTGTCTGGGAGTGGGAGACAAACTGCATGAAATAAACACATAAAACACGTGGCACAGGGATAA
>VSMD01133618.1:0-46433 GCA_008750895.1 Mirza zaza
CTTTGCTTGTCTGGGAATGTCTTTATTTCTCCTTCATATACGAAGCTTAGTTTTGCAGGGAATAAGATTCTAGGCTGGGCATTGGTTTGTTTCAGAAGAGTGAGAACGGGGCCCCAGTCTCTCCTTGCTTGTAAAGTCTCATTAGAGAAGTCTGCTGTTATTCGAATTGGCTTTCCCTTGTAAGTTACTTGCTTCTTTCGTCTTACAGCTGTTAGAAGGGCCTCTTTAGTTGATATTTTGGTCAGTCTGATGACTGCATGTCGTGACGTCTTCCTGTTTGCATTGAATCTCCCAGGGGTCCTCTGAGCTTCTTGAACTTGTATATCAAGATTTTGAGTAAGGCCTGGGAAATTTTCCTCTATTATATCTTCAAAAAGCTTGTCCAACCCTTGAGTGATGTCTTCTTCCCCTTCTTGTAACCCTATGACCCTCACGTTAGGTTTTTTCACATAGTCCCACAGCTCTTGTAGACTTTGCTCTTTTCTCTTGTTTCTCTGCTCTATCTCTGTGACTGATTTATTTAATTGGAAGGTGTTATCTTCAATCTCTGAGATTCTTTTTTCTGTTTGATCTACCCTGTTCTTGAGACTTTCCACTGTATTTTGTAGTTCCCTGAGTTGATTCTTCATCTCCAGGACTTCAGTTAAAGTTTTCTTTATTGTTTCGATCTCTTTAGTGAACCTTTGTTCCATATCCTGGAGGATTTTTGTGGTGTCTTTATGTTGGTTATTGAGTTGTTCTTGCAGGAAAGTGAGTGTTCTTATGATCCACATACGAAATTCCTCTTCTGTCATTTTGGTTGCCAGGTTTTGGTTGTTGTCTGTTTCTAAGGGGCTGGTGCTCCTTTTTGGGGGTGTATTTTCCATTTGTTTCTTCATATTTCCGGAGTTCCTTTGCTGATTTCTTCCCATGTCTCTCAGTTGTTGTTTCTTTCCTTTAGGTTTTCGTTTGGGTATTCTCACGTCTTGTTTAGTTTCTGAGCCAGTAGGTGGTGTTGCTCACTTGAGGTGGCCGCCACTGGGCTGGTGTCTGCAGGTCTCTCTACCCACTGGGGAGCTTGCCAGCAGTCCGAGATGCAGTGGAGGGGAAACAGCCGAATCACCTACCCTTCCCGCTGGTCTCCGGGTTGCTCTGGCGGCCTCCCGTCTTCTGCCTCCTTAATTACACAGGTGGAGATAGATGGCAGGAACTGGAGCAGTTCCTATCTTAGCTCCACCCCCAACATGGGGCTAGAAACTTTGGAGACAAAGGCCCAGCTCCAAGTCACCAGAGTGTCTGCTTCTAAGATTCTTTAGAAAGGGCTCTGCTTTGTCTGTCTGGGTGAGGTGCCCACCATTGGACCAAACAATGTTAATTAGTGGGTGGCATCTGTAGAAAGGAGCATAACTGGACCAACTCATGTGAGATCCCCACACTGGACCACTCCTCTGGTTGGGGAAGGGGGAAGAGTTGGAGACAGGATTGCCTTGTAAAAAAAATAGTTGACAGAATGAGGTGTCTCATCAATGGGAAGTCATCAATTAATAACTTATAAATGCAATTTTCAAGATGTTAACATGATTTTTTCCTCTAATGATGGTATCACATGGAACTTTTATTTTCCTGAGTTTTGACTAATTTTTTAACTGATTGTATATTCTATTGACTAAGACTATGTATAGAGATAGTGCCTTCCATTCTGAGTACATAATATTGGTTTCATTTATCTTTCTCTATATATTTTCTAGCTTCAAGTAGTTCAAATATGGATGGAAAGCAGATGACACAGAACTCTTCAATACCTCCCCCAGAAGGTAAAGTACTTCCTAATATAGTGGCTGGCACTGAGGTGATAAACAGTTGAACTTTGTTAGAAACATTAGCTGTTGTCCTGGCTGGGGGCCTACCTTGTGACTACTTGAAGAATATGGTGATCTGAGTGCTGTGGGATAAACAACTCTCTAATTGTTTGCAAACAAGTCGTGCTCTCACTTGTCTCTGAACCTTTGCCAAATTGGAATGGTGGAAAGAACGTGGATTTAACTGCCTCTCAGATCTGTGTCTAAGTCCTACCTCTTTCTTCATTTATTAGATTGTTGCAAAAGTAATTGCAGTTTTAGAATTGTTGAAATTTGCATTTTACTATTGGAATACATTCTTAAATAAATGTTGTTATGTTATACATCATTTTAATGTGCATTTCTCGTTTTATGTTTTTTTTTTTGCTAATGATGTATTATTTGCTGTTTATTTTATATGTATTTTAGACTATGGAAATGATGTTAGACAAAAAGCAAATTCAAATGATATTCTTATTTGAGTTCAAAATGGTGACATGAGGTCAGGCTTGTAAAACAGCTGAGACAACTCACATCATCAACGATGCATTTGGCCCAGGAACTGCTAATGAATGTACAGCGCAGTGGTGGTTCAAGAAGTTTTGCAAAGGAGAGGAGAGCCTTGAAGATGAGGAGTGCAGTGGCCAGCCATCGGAAGCTGACAATGGCCAATTAAGAGCAATCATCAAAGCTGATCCTCTTACAACACCATGAGAAGTTGCCAAAGGACTCAAGGTCCACCATTCTATGGTTGTTTGGCATTTGAAGCAAATTGGAAAGGTAAACGAGCAGCTCAATAAGTGAGTGCCTCATGAGCTGACTGCAAATAAAAAAAAATCATCATTTTGAAGTGTCATCTCTTCTTGTACACAGCAATGAACCATTTCTCAATCGAATTGTGACGTGCGACAAAAAGTGGATTTTATACGACAACCAGGCACAACCAGCTCAGTGGTTGGATGGAGAAGAGGTTTCAAAGTGCTTCTCAAAACCAAATTTGCACCAAAAATAGTTCCTGGTCACTGTTTGGTGGTCTGCTGTTGGTCTGATTCACTACGGCTTTCTGAATCCGGGCGAAACCATTACATCTGACAAGTATGCTCGGCAACATAGATGAGAAGCACCGAAAACCGCTGCCTGCAGCCAGCATTGGTCAACAGAAAGGGCCCAATTCTTCTCCACAACAATGTCCAACTGCACGTTACACAACCAACTCTTCAAAAGTTGAACAAGTTGGGATGTGAAGTTTTGCCTCATCCGCCACACTCACCTGACCTCTTGCCAACTGACTACCACTTCTTCAAGCATTTTGACAACTTTTAGCAGGGGAAACGCTTCCACAACCAGCAGTATGCAGACAATGCTTTCCATGAGTTTGACAAATCCTGAAGCAGGGATTTTTATGCTACAGGAATAAACAAATTTATTTCTTGTTGGCAAAAATGTATTGTTGTGATGGTTCCTATTTTGATTAATAAGATGTGTTTGAGCCCAGTTATAATGATTTAAAATTCATGGTATGAAACTGCAATTACTTTTGCATCAACCTAAATAGTTATGTGATCATTATTTGACTATAAAATGCAGGGCTTGAGTATCACAGGAGTCAGGTGACATAAAAACAGGAGAGAAGAGATACAAACTGAAGAGTTTAGCAAAAACACGCTTCATTCATGTAAAGTTTTTCCTGCCATTGCTGGTCTGCTCATGTTATAGGAATGCCATCGCTGACACTCACCTCTGCTGCAGATGAGTTGCGACAGATACTTTGGTCTGCTAATCCCCTCTCAGGAGACCCCTATCAATCACGACACATTGTGTAGGCTTATGGGAAATGTGAGGTTCTATGTTAGAAGATGCTTGTAGGACACAGGGCTTAATTTTTACCTTGAAAGATGCCCAAAGAGGTCAGCTTCTATATTTACTCCTGATAATTATATTGAACATACAAATACAAATTCTGCAAGCAAAGTTCCCAGCTAAACTATCTGAGGTCTATGTGTGACTAAAGAAGGAAGGGAAACTCATCCAAAGGCTATGTTTGATAATGTCATGAATTGGCAACAAAATCTTTTTATGGGAAATGTCCAAAGGAAAACAAGTCTTGTTTTGTTTTTCATTTATGTACTAAATTACTTTTTCACTAGAGATACATATGTCTAAGCATCTCATCACTGAACATCATCATTTTTCATTTTTGTGTGATAGCTTACCTGGTAAAATTATAGATTTTTTTAAAGATCTGTGGAGATCACTGACTGTGTGATTTTTTAAATAAAAAACAAGCTCTAAAATGTCCAGGGAGCTCCACCTGAATGCCATATTATTTACTTTTCATAAACGAACCATATACTTTCCACATTTATGTTTGTCTGAAAAAGTAGCCATAAAGACATTTAGTTTTGATGTTACTGATATTTTTGTGCTTTTCACATTTAGAAGGAGACACCCACATCACTATTATTCCATGTTCTTTCCTGAAGTGCATGCATTGTATGATAAATATAATAGTCTCTTCCACCAAAAGATTACATTTAGAACATTGTCTTTGTTCTTTAATTTAAAAGTCTTTTCTTATTTTGTTGTTTCTAGATATTAAAACTTCTAAATTAATTTCAAAATACTTTATGAAATATATTGTTTTGCTAATAATGCATGATATGGGAGAAAATTTGTTAATCTCTGAATTGGGTTTAATATACTATTTATATTTTGTGAATGTTAATTTTTTATGTAAGTGTAAAATTTCTGGAATGTAATCACCAGCCAAGTTAGTATCTAGTACAACTTCATGTAATATGCTGTGGATAAATTTAACACATGGAGTTCTTTACCAAGGTTTTCTTTTATCATTCTTTTTTTTGTGTGTGTGTCCAGTTTACTCTTCACTGTCTGTAGTGATAGACACCAACGCTGTGCTCCATTGCCCTCACACATTGACAAAAGTGGTGCTAACAAGATGGGAAATAATCCTTAGGGACAAGTCTTCCTGCACAAAAGCCTACAGGAGTGACACAAATGAGACCAAGGATACCAACTGTACTGATGACAAAATAACCTGGGCCTCCAGCCCCAGTCAGAATCCTGACCTTCAAATTGCTCCAGTGGCCATCACTCATGATGGGAATTACAAGTGTGTGATGGCGACACCTGATGGGAATTTCGATATTCAGTATCACCTCCAAGTGTTAGGTAAGGAACGTCATATCCCATGGTATTTCATGCCACCAGATTTGTGACTGAAACGAATGTCTCTGTAAATTCCATATCCCTTATGTGAAGACTGAAGCATTTTTCCCTTGCATCTCTGCAGTTCCCCCGGAAGTGACCCTGTTTCTCAGCAGGAACAGAACTGCGGTGTGCAAGGCAGTAGCGGGGAAGCCAGCTGCACACATCTCCTGGACCCCAGAGAGGGATGATTGTGTCATGAAGCAAGAACACTGGGGCAATGGCACAGTGACTGTCCAGAGTACATGCCACTGGGAGGGCCCCGATGTGGCTACTGTGACCTGTTCTGTCTCCCATTTGACTGGCAACAGGAGTCTGTTCATAGAGCTGCTTCCTGGTTAGTAAATACTCTAGTTTTTTGTTTGAGTTTTTTCATTCTTTCTGAGGAGTTAGAAGGAAAACAGAATGTGCAGAGAAATTTTGTTCAAGGATGCTTTCTCTAGCCTCCACTTTATCTGCCTTTTGCACAAATAAAGAGATATGTTTAAAAGGAAAATACAGCAATTTGTTGCAAAAAGCCTTAGAATGTGGTTTATTTTTCCTTTTAATGTTCACTTCTATACTGGCAGTTAATTGGCATGAATAACATACCTTTAAAGGAATACTTAGGGTTAATTGAAAGATATAGTGTAATTTGAAACAAATACTTCAGGTTTTATTGGAAGGATAAAGTCACTCATACATTGCCTTCATGAATTTTTAGTCTGGTAGATTTTTCTTCTCCAGGCTCCTTCTTGTGGAATTTCTTAACTTATAATAACATCTATGATTCAGTTAATCACTTTTTACATTCTTCATTCTCTACACTTATCCTACTTTCATTTTTTTGGTATCTTAAAAAAAAATTAAATACTAATTTAATTAACATATATAGTTTAAAGTCAAATTGTTTTATCGGGCTCAATGAAAATCATCAGCTCTCCCCTGCCTTTTCCACCCTACAACTCTCTATTCATTCTACTCCCTAGAGGCAGCTACTGTGCAACTTAATCAGCATTTTGTCTAGTAATTAATTCTTTTTTAAAACAACATGGTCATGTTATTATTTCTTACTGTGTCATATTTAGACATATACCCACTTCTTCTTATGGTAGATGTGGATTTACAATTATCATGTTCCTTAACCTTGTTCTTTTATATACAGTGACATAGCAATTTTTTATTAAATTAAATAGCCAATGTTCACATTAATTTGAATATGTAAGTATTATTGTTTCCTTAAAAATGTATGTACCTTTTGTGAATTGTCACCTAGCTCACTCACAAAGCTGGTGAAGCCCTTACTAATATTTTCCACATGGTCGGGTTTATTGTGTAATATGTCACTTCCGTTTTTTATTGAAGTCATCCCTTTTAGAGTTTTTGGATGCTCTGGGTCTACTCTGTCCTGGTTGGTCTCTAGACATGCTGAGCAGCGACTGTCCTGGACGTTCTTTGTGCCTCGATCCTCTGCATGGTCCTGTGCCTGTTTAATCTGAGTTTCTTCTGCCTTCTAGGCATTTGTGTGTACAACCTCTTTCTTTCATAAATGAGACTTTCTTAATTCTTTGTTAATCCTTGGCTAATGGATTCTTGTCAAAGTGAGCACTGAGGAGCTGATTGGAAGCTCTACTGTCTGATGTTGGGGCTTGTGAACTAGTTAACTTCAGTACAGTGAAAAACAGGTACATGATTTTTTTAAATTTAAATTGGGGGTTTATTATGTATCTGAAGGCCTTTTCTCTAGGGCTGTTCAGGGTCTGCAGAACACAACTCACCAGTCGCTTGCTTTGGAGAGATAAGCCTGACAATCAGTGTGCTGGGAGAGGGGAGTATGTGTGTTTGTGTGTGCGTGACTGTGCATGTGAGCATCCCACTGTTGAGAACTCAGATTTTCCTTTAATACCTCTCTTCAGTCTGACATTTCACCCTCACCCACCATGATGTCTGGGTGCTTGACTCCGGGGACTTTCCCGTTCATCTTCTCTAGGTCAAGCTCCCTTTCTTCTGCCAGTTGGGAAAAGTGTGCTGCACAGAGTGAATGGGGCAGGGCACTTGGCAACCTGCCTGTTCTCAAGACAGACTTTCAAAGAAGCTCCTCACTTTTAGCCCCATACTTGCCCCATACCCCACATGCCCCTTTGTCTATATTTGATTCTTCCTACTCTAGAGTCTTCTGGAGTTTTCTTGCACTGAAACTTTGACTTATTCCACTTTGTAAATCATTTGCCATTTTTTCATTCATTTTTTCAGTTCAGAACAGGTTGAAATCCTTGATCTTTTCTTATCTTCATCCCAGTTATCTTTGTCTTTGCAGGTCTACCCTTAAGAAACTTCTTTACTAACACTTTAGTAAGTTACAAGAAGGGAGAAGAGGAAACCTATGTATTGACACAACCATTTTCCAATATCTATTTTTTTTTTGAGACAGAGTCTCACTCTCTTGCCTGGGCCAGAGTGCCATGCCATCAGTCTGGCTCACAGCAACTTCAAACTCCTAGGCTCAAGCGAGTCTCTCACCTCAGCCTCACGGGTAGCTGGGACTACAGGCACGCACCGCCATGCCTGGCTAATTTTTTCTGTTTTTAGTTGTTTGGCTAATTTCTTTCTATTATAGTAGAGATGGAGTCTGGCTGTTGCTTAGGCTGGTCTGGAACTCCTGACCTCCAGCAATACCCCCGAGTGCTAGGATTACAGGCGTGAGCCACTATGCCCGGCCCAATATCCATTTTTAAAGTGATATTTATTTCTTTAAAAAGTTTAGCAATATTTACGGATAGTTACTAATAATTGTTCCTTTGTTATGTATGAAATCCCACCATCCAGTGTTACAATATGGTGTCATATTTAGAATCTATTACTTGAGGTGGTTTTCTTGTCCCAACTTCAATGTAGGGCAGGATCTGTCTTACTTGAATGATGGATCTCCATACTCTGTTAGTACCCCTCCACGAAGAGAGTGCATTAGTTTGAGTTTCCAAAAGTGTTGCTGTTTTTAACAGTAAAGCCAAACTTTATTTTTCCAATAAAATACTGAGCAAGCCAATATTTAAAAACATCCACCATGCATGGAAGATGGAAAGACCAGGCGCCAGCTTGCTCAGCCTGTACCTCACCTCCTTCTCCTGCCCTTGAGCCACATGCACAGAACACCAGGACCAAGTTTTAAACCCCTGCTCTCAGAGCTGGCAATGCCTTTGTTGACTTGTGTGTTTATCAAATAGGGATTTATACTGCTGCCAGCAGCTAATAAACAAAGTTTCTGCCATCGATTCATTTTCTTTTCAATGCCCTGGCAGAAAGCTGACTTCAGGATTAGGGTTATTTTTCCAACTACCTTCCTTAAATTACACAGTTATTTCTTTTTTTTTTTTTTTGAGACAGAGTCTCACTTTATTGCCCAGGCTAGAGTGAGTGCCATGGCGTCAGCCTAGCTCACAGCAACCTCAAACTCCTGGGCTCAAGCAATCCTGCTGCCTCAGCCTCCAAAGCAACTGGGACTACAGGCATGCGCCACCATGCCCGGCTAATTTTTTCTATATATATTAGTTGGCCAATTAATTTCTTTCTATTTATAGTAGAGATGGGGTCTCGCTCTTGCTCAGGCTGGTCTCGAACTCCTGAGCTCAAACGATCCGCCCACCTCGGCCTCCCAGAGAGGTAGGATTACAGGCTTGAGCCACCGTAGACATTTTAACAATGTTGATTCTGCTGACCCATGAGCATGATATATTCTTCCATCTGTTTACATCCTCTGCTATTCCCTTCTTAAGTGTTTCATAATTCTCCCTGTAGAGGTCTTTTAGCTCTTTAGTTAAATATATTCCTAGGTGCTTTATTTTCTTTGTTGCTATTTTGAAGGGCATCGAGTCTTTGATTTGGTTCTCACTTGTACTGTTGTTGGCATATATGAATGCCTCTGATTTCTGTGTATTGATTTTGTATCCTGAGACTTTACCAAATTCATTTATTAGTTCAAGGAGTCTCTTAGTTGAATCCTTGGGGTTTTCTAGGTATAATATCATGTCATCAGCAAAGAGTGAGAGTTTGATCTCTTCTGCTCCCATTTGGATGCCCTTAATTCCACTTTCTTGTCTGATTACTGTAGGGAGGACTTCCAGCACTATGTTGAATAGAAGTGGAGATAGAGGGCATCCTTGTCTTGTTCCAGTTCTAAGTGGGAATGCTTTCAATTTTTACCCATTCAGTGTGTTATTGGCTGTGTGTTCATCATATATGGCTTGTATCATTTTTAGGTAAGCGCCGTCTATGTCTATTTTGTTGAGCGTTCTCATCATAAAAGGGTGTTGAATTTTGTGAAATGCTTTTTTGCTTCTATTAAAAGGATCATATGGTCTTTGTTTTTGCTTCTGTTTATATGGTGAATTATGTTTATAGATTTGAGTATGTTGAACCATCCCTGCATCCCTGGGATGAAGCCCACTTGGTTGTGATGAATTATTTTCTTGACAAGCACCTGGATTCGATTGACTAGGATTTTGTTGAGAATTTTTGCATCTATATTCATAAGAGATATTGGTCTGTAGTTTTCTTTTTTTGTTACATCCTTTCCTGGTTTTGGTATCAGGGTTATGTTCGCTTCATAAAATGTATTGGGAAGGATTCCATTCTTCTTGATGTTGTGGAATAATTTTTGCAGGATAGGCACCAGTTCTTCTTTGTAGGTGTGGTAAAATTCGAGTGTGAAACCATCTGGTCCAGGACTTTTCTTTTTAGGAAGGTTTTCTGTTGCTGTTTCAATTTCAGTACTTGATATTGGTCTGTTCAGGAATTCGATTTCTTTCTGGTTGAGCCTAGGGAGGCTGTGTGTTTCTAAGAAATTGGCCATTTCCTCCACATTTTCCAGTTTGTGTGCATAGAGGTTTTTGTAGTATTTATGAATTATACCTTGTATCTCTGTGGCATCTGTTGTAATTCTCCTTTATTGTTCCTGATGGAGCTTATTAGAGATTTTTTCTTTTCTGCTTTTTGTTAGTCTAGCCAATGGTGTGTCAATATTGTTTATTTTTTCAAAGAACCAACTTTTTGTTTTATTTATCTTCCGCATAGTTTCCTGTTGTCAATTTCGTTTAGTTCTGATTTGATCTTAATGATTTTACTTCTTCTGCTGGGTTTGGGGTCGGTCTGTTCTTCTTTTTCCAGATCTTTGAGATGATTCATTAGGTTGTCTATTTGTGATCTTTTCGACTTTTGGATATAGGCATTTGTGGAAATAAACTTTCCTCTCAGGACTGCTTTAGCTGTGTCCCACAGGTTTTGGTAACGTGTCACCTTTGTCATTTAGTTCAAAGAGTCTTTTGATTTCCATCTTGATTTCCTCATTTATGAAGTGATCATTCAGCAGAAGGTTGTTTAGTTTCCATGACTTTGTGTAGAAATGAGAACTTGTGTTAGGATTGATTTCTATATTTATTCCATCGTGGTCTGAAAAGATACATGATATGATTTCTATTTTTTTAAATTGTTTGAGACATGCTTTGTGTCCTAGGATATGGTCAATCTTAGAGAATGACCCATGAGCTGATGAGAAGAATGTATATTCAGTGGTTTTGGGGTAGAATGTCCTGTAAATGCCAGTCAGGCCCATTTGTTCTAGAGTTCTGTTTAAGTCCATTATTTCTTTGTTGATTTTCTGTTTGGAGGCTCTGTCCTATGCTGTCAGTGGGGTGTTAAAGTCTCCGCCTATTATGGTGTTGTTGTTTATCCATTTGTTTAGATCAAGTAGAGTTTGCTGTATGAATCTGGGTGCACCTAGGTTGGGTGCATATTTGTTTAGAACTGTTATGTCTTCTTGTTGAACTCTGCCCTTCACCATTATATAGTGATCTTCTTTGTCTTTTATTACGTTTGTTGATTTAAAAACTAAGTTATCTGTAATCAGCACTGCCACGCCAGCTTTCTTTTGGCTTCCATTTGCTTGAAATATTGCTCTCCACCCCTTTACCTTTAATCTAACTTCATCCTTGCAGGTTAGATGTGTTTCCTGAAGGCAGCAGATATTTGGCTTGCATTTTTTTATCCATTCTGCCAGCCTATGTCTCTTGAGTGGGGAGTTCAAGCCATTCACATTTATTGAGATAACTGATAGGTGGGGCAGATTTTTGTTCATTATGTTGGGTTGAACTTAGTTGCTTTGTTTTCTCTCTTGAGCCATTGTGGTATCTGGACTTAGATCTTTAGCTTTTGAGTAGATTTACATTCGTGAGTGTTTATTGTGCTGATCCGTGGGTAACACTGTTTTAAGTACTTCTTGAAGGGTTGTCCTTGTCTTGGTGAATTCCCTCAGTCTTTGCTTATGTGAGAATGTCTTGATTTCTCCTTCGTATACAAAACTTAGTTTTGCAGGGAATAAGATTCTAGGCTGGGGATTATTCTGTTTCAGAAGAGTGAGAATGGGGCCCCAGTCTCTCCTTGCTTGTAGAGTTTCAGTACAGAAGTCTGGCGCTATTTGGATTGGCTTTCCTCTGTATGTTACTTGCTTCTTTCATCTTACAGCTCTTAGAAGGGCCTCTTTAGTTGATATTTTGGTCAGTCTGATCTTCATATTGTGATGTCTTCCTGTTTGCATTGAATCTCCCAGGGGTACTTTGAGCTTCTTGAACTTGTATCTGGAGATTTTTAGCAAGGCTTGGGAAATTTTCCTCTATTATATCTTTAAATAGCTTGTCCAACCCTTGAGTGTTTTCTTCTTTCCCTTCTGGTAACCCCATGACCCTCACATTAGGTTTCTTCACATAATCCCACATCTCTTGTATTCTTTATTCATTTTTCTTGTTTCTACAGTCTATCTCTGTGACTGATTTATTTAATTGGAAGGTGTTATCTTCAATCTCTGAGATTCTTTCTTCTGTTTGATCTACCCTGTTCTTGAGGCTTTCCACTGTGTTTTGTACTTCCCTGAATTGATTCTTCATTTCCAGGAGTTTGGTTAGATTTTTCTTCATTGTTTCAATTTCTTTAGTGAAGTTTTGTTCCAGGTCCTGGAGTCTTTTTGCATTTTCTTTGTATTGGTTATTCAGTTGTTCTTGCAAGTCAGTGAATTTTTTTATGATCCACATTTGAAATTCTTTTGTCATTTTAGTGGTCTGATTTTGATTGGTGCCTATTTCTAAGGGGCTGGTGATCCTATTTGGGGGTGTGCTTTCTGTTTGCTTCTTCATATTGCCAGAGTTCCTTCTCTGATTTCTTCCCATCTGGATCAGTTGTTGCTTCTTGCCTTTAGGTTTTCTTTTGGATACTGACACCCTCTGTTTAGTCTCTGAGCCAGTAGGTGGTGTTTATGGCTGAGATTCAACCATACCCTGTATGATGAGTCAGTAGATGCTGTGAAAAGGGAGTGCAGAATGTCCTCCCTGTCAGTAGGTGGTGCTTGCTCGGAGGAGCAGGCTACACTGTTGTTTTTGGGTCCTGTAACCAGCTCTTGTTCCTCTAGAGAGGCACTCTAGTGCCTCAGGTGATGGGTGGGGCTCTGGGACTTCTGGGTGTGTCCTTATTCTCCACCTTAGTGAGGGCTGGTCTGGGAGTGAGTCTGGGTGGAGCTGGGTTGGGTAAGCCTGCCCTCAGTCACCACAAATGCTGTTAGCAGGGGTCAAAGTTCTGTTCTCTGCTTCTGGGAAAAGCTGGTAGGGAAGGGCTGGAATGGCCCCACTCAGTCAGAAAGTCTGCATGTGGGGGTGGGGCCATCTGATACCCACAGTCTGGAACAGGCCCCACTCCTTTCCACCCTCCCCAACTCCTGGCTTCTCCTAGGCCTCTGCCAGCAGGCCAGACTTCATGCTACCAGGTCTCCCCTAGGTGTGATTCAGGCCAGGTAGTTCCCTGTGCAGGAACGCTGCCTGGGCTGGGCACATGGCCCCCCGTTGGGAGGAGGGTTGCCCTCATGGATGCTGATCTGCCTCTGAAAGCACACACATCTCAGTAGGCTGTTCACAGATATCCCTTCTGTGCCCCAGGCAATGGGAGACCTGAGTTATGGGATCTGGTCTGCAGATCTGACCTCGGGGCCCCAGAGTTCAATCCCTGACCCCACCAGGGGGGAAGTGCCAGTCCTAATTCACCCATGGGGTATCCAAGCTGGGTTGATGTCTCTCAACCTCAGGGTCTGCCCCGTTCTCGAGATCACCAGGCCAGCGGCTCCTGGGAGGGCTGGTGCCTAGGGAGCTCCCCGTCTGAGTTCCCCTCAGTCAGCTGTAGGGCCCCAAAAGGGAAGGTCCCTTTCCCTGGAGATGCCTCTGGCTGGTGGCTATATTGTCTCTCTTGGCAGCTGTGGATAGTGAAGGGGGAGGGGAGAATGGAGCAATATGGCACCTGCTGCACGGCTCGTGTCTGTGCACATGGAGATGCCCCAAGGGAGTTGGGAACCTGGTGCCTCGTCCGCTACAGGCTTACTGCTCGCTGGTAGTGGCTGTCTCTGGACTGGTGTCCACAGGTCTCTCCTACCACTGGGGAGCCCACCAACAGTCCGAGATGCAAGGGAGGGGAAAGTTAACTGCACCACCTACCCTTGCTGCTGGTCTCCAGGCTACTCAGGAGGTCTCTGCTCAGGAATATCTTATAGCTGGAATCATACAGTATGTTGCCTTTTCATGTTGGCATGTTTCAGTTCATAATATACATTTGAGATTTTCCATGTCTTTTCATGGCTTCATAGTTCATTTCTTTTTTAGCACTGAATAATAGTACATTGTCTGAATGCACCACATTTGAACTGTATACTTTTGTTTCTATAGGTGCCAAAACTTCAGAAAAATCATATATTCCATATATCATCTTTCCTATTATTTTGATCATCGCGGGTTCCATTTGGTTTTTGAAATTCGGTGGCTGCAGGTATTGACTGATGACTATTTTTTCTTCTTCAGCTTTCTCGGGCTAGAAAAAAGTCAGAAATAAGGAACTGACTGATTGGGCAATTAGGATGTTAACATCAAATCTCCCATAATCCAAATAAGTATCCTGAAGGTGCAAGACTTGAACTAATTTGCGTGATGAGAGGGATTTGGCTGGACTGCTCAGGCATGCAAGTGTGGTGAATTATGCCATTTAGGGCAGGATCTTAGGAGATAAATTATTTTATTTGGGAAAATAATATTCCTTTCATGTACCAAAGAGGAGGTGTCATATATTGCATCAAGCTCCTATTAGATAATTTTACTTCCTTTTCCCAAATCCAGACTTTTCTTATTTAAGTATATTAACCACAAGCAGTATTCTTCCCTCATTTTTGATAGTCCTTTTCTGATTTATTTTGGCTTCTATGAAAATGAACCACAATTATCAATAGTATAATTTTTTTTTCTATTTTCAGTCTCAACAATGATACTTTCTCCATTCACTCCAACTTATTCTATTTTTCTAGAAAATGTAAAGTGAATAAAACAGAAGCTACTCCAGTTGTTGAGGAGGTAAGACAAGATAAAAAGGAATATTTACAAACTTTTAAGCCACATACCTTCAAAATCTAGTGGCACAATTTGTAATTTGTATCAATATTAATGTTTTGGTTGAAAAACTACAACAAGTCTGATTCTACAATGCTAGTAGGTGTAAGTATTTTGTTTATTATCTACCAAGTACTGTTTATATATCACCCTAAGACTGTAATTTTGGGAAATACTGAATTGGTGTTTCCTCCCACATGAAAGCATCTCTAGTTTCTGACTTCTCCTTTTCAATAGCATCATGATTTCCATCTTAACCAAGCCTAAAATATATCCTGCTCCTTAATCTCTTATCACCAGCAGCTTACTAAATCTTCAACTCTTTCATTTGAAATTCTTTCCATATCACTACATTCATCTCTATTTCTACTTTTACCCAACCATCATCTTACTCAGACTTAAGTAATCAACAAATAGTTTTTTGATAAAATATTAGAATAAAGCCTTGCTCTTGGGTTCCTACAAGCTGAGGGACACAAATATAAGCACTCTTGGGCACCTATTAGAAAAATGCAAGTAGTTTCTATAATAATTTTTTGAATTGAATTTGAGTTTGAGTTCTTTCTTAGGATGAAATGCAGCCCTATGCTAGCTACATGGAGAAGAATAATCCACTCTATGATACTACAAACAAGGTGAAGACATCTCAGGAATTACAAAATGAAGTTGACTGCACAGGCCTGCTTACTTTATAAGTGACTGGAATCCAGCACGAAGAAAAATGAGTCAAGATACATTATAATTAATGTTTTGATTTTCTTACAGTTCTAGAAAAGAAGACTTATTTTGAATTTAGTTTTTGCAAAGGCTCTTAGAAGGCAAAGACATTTCAATGGATTTACATTCATATCCTTGAATAATTGGAATTTTAGGTTCTTAGCTGCTACCAGCAGTTCTCTGAAGAACTGATGTTATCATGACAAAGAAAACACATGCTTGTGATAAAATATTCATGTTGTACAGTACAGTAAATAATGTAAACTGACTTTCCTGAAGAAATAACTGCAGAAAAAATAATCATCAACAATTTGTTATATATTCTTCAAAATTTTTATGTACATATTATTTGTCTGTATGCCTATGGTATATATGTACTTTTATATATCTATTTACATATACACACACATATCTTTGTCAAGAAACCAATGGGAGCGTACCATAACACTGTTGTATACTTATAAATACCTAATTATATCAGTCTTGGAGAGCTTTTTATATCAATACAAACAGAGCTACCTCATTCTTTTTAATGGCTACATAAAATTCCATTGTATGGTTACATCGTAATTTAATTAACCAACACCCTAGTGATGGATATTTAGATTGTTTTAAGTTTTGTTTGTTTGTTTGAAATTTTGTTTGTGGTATAAACAATACCACATAGAATATTTCTTTTGGCTATATCTGTTTGTATTTTTTAAGTATATTTGTAAGATAATTGTTTTGAGTGAAATTGTCAGGTCAAAGGGTTTGTGCATTTTTAATATTCATAGATATGTCCAATCGTACCAATTTACATTCACTCCAACAGTGTTTGAATGTGTTTTTCCTTAAATCCCTATTTTAATATCTGCAAGATTCCTACTTCCCAGTTCCCACTTTCTCTTTTTAGTCAAACAGTTAGCTAATATGATATGATTATAATAAGAATGGTACTCTTTAATAAAAATGGAATTATATTCTTTGTTATATTTGCAAGAGAGAGAATGATGTGTTAGGACATTAGTTTCTTCTGAACCCATTATGTTTCTATAGGGGTGTTGATATTTAATGCCTCACAATTTTGCAGATGTGATAAATTGGCATTGTGTATTTTTATGGCATACATTCTGTTGTGGTATATTTATCAAATAGTCAATGTCTATAGACCATAGAAGTAGCAAAATATGCACTGAGGAGGACTTGGAGGATGTGTAAAATATGATCTGTGTGCTAAGAGAATGGTATGGGATGACATGATTCTCTTCTCCATTTCTTGTGGACTAAATATTGGGAATGTATATATTAATTATTTTTTAATATTATAAAAATATTTTTAATTATGGCAAATTATGAAAAAATAAGTCTGTTTGTTTCATAGCAGGAACAAACATTAAAAGTTTTTCATCATGAGAAAAATTAAAACAAAATGCATTCATTCTTCAGTCATGCCATCTGAGATATTTAAAACAGCTAATTTGTCTTATTAATGTATTTTCCTTCCTCCATACATTTAAGTTACTCTAGGGTTTATATTTCTTTTCTTTCTTTCTTTTTTGAGACAAAATCTCACTCTGTTGCCCAGGCTAGAGTGCTGTGGCATCAGCCTAGCTCACAGCAACCTCAAACTCCTGGACTCAAGCGATCTTCCTGCCTTAGCTTCCTGAGTAACTGGGACTACAGGTATGCGGCACCATACCCAGCTAATTTTTCTGTATATTTTTAGTTGGGCAATTAATTTCTTACTATTTTTAGTAGAGATGGGGTCTCCCTCTTGCTCAGGCTGGTTTTGAACTCCTGACCTTGAGTGATCCACCTGCCTTGGCCTCCCAGAGTGCTAGGATTACAGGTGTGAGTCACCGTGCCCGGCCTAGGGTTTATCCTTAAAGGAATTTTTAGACTATTTTGGATGTAAAACTAATCTAAGGACACTTAGCACATAATAACTTTGTTCAAACCAGTTTGACTTGGCCCAGGATCCCAATCCATTAAATTCCTTCATATAAACATTACCAGTATACACAATAGACATCATAACTCTGTCCTTGAACTTTAGTAATTCTTTACTTATCTCTGGTGGGGTGTGGCTTATAGTTAGGTCCAAAAGTATCTGTCTAAATATCAATGAAAAGCAAAATAAGACAAAACTGTGCTTACATCTGAACTTGGTAATGTCAAAACAGGCCTGTCAAATAACACCATAGTAAAGATTTCAAGATAGTTTATAAAGATTAAATTATATTGTACAGAAAATAATTGTCTTAAAATTTCAACTATGGGGATGAAACATGGATGAACACTGGAGTCATGTGGGAAAAAAATTATACATATTCTTCAAATCCACTCTAGACCTGCTGAATCAGAAAATTTAGAGATTGGAGGCCGGGTGCGGTGGCTCATGCCTGTAATCTTAGCACTCTGGGAGGCTGAGGCTGGAGGATTGCTTGAGGTCAGGAGTTCAAAATCACCCAGAGCAAGAGCGAGACCTTGTCTCTACTATAAATAGAAAGAAATTAATTGGCCAACTAATATATATAGAAAAAATTAGCCGGGCATGGTGGTGCATGCCTGTAGTCCCAGCTACTTGGGAGGCTGAGGCAGCAGGATTGCTTGAGCCCAGGAGTTTGAGGTTGCTGTGAGCTAGGCTGACGCCATGGCACTCACTCTAGCCTGGGCAATAAAGTGAGACTCTGTCTCAAAAAAAAAAAATAGAGATTGGACCAGGTATGTCAGTTATATCATCCAGGAAGTAGAACTAAGATGGAGTTAGGACTGATTGCTTGTATATTAGGCCATATTTTACAGTCTCATTTTATGTGTCTCTTTCATTATGTTTTCTCTCTGCCCTCCCTCTTAATTTTTTCCTTTGCTTTGCTTTGCTTTGTTAGATTGGTTAGTTCTCTCTCTCTCTCTGTCTCTCTTTCTACACCTCTAGTAATTTGAAAATTATCCATCATAACATACATCTATTAGCGGTTATGCTCTATTTATGAACATCTAAAAACAGCTTTCCTGAGATATAAGTGATATATTTAAAGTGTACAATTTGTTAAATTTTGCACATATTTAAAATGTACATTTGGTAAGTTTTGACATAGTTTTACAGCTGTGAAACCATCAGCATAATCAAGATAATAAACTTGTCCATCACCCCAAAAAGCTTTCTTATACTTCTTTGTAACCCTGTCTCCAAACTCTTCTTCTCCCATACCCTCCTCCCTAGGCAATCACTGATCTGTTTTCTGTACCTATATACTAGTCTGCATTTTCTAGATTTTCCATAAAGAGGATAATATAATATGGACTCTTTTATTGGTCTGGCTTTTTTCACTTTTATAATTATTTTGGGAGATATCTGCACATCAACACTTCATTTCTTTTATTGCAAATAGTATTTTATTATATATACAAACCAGTTTGTCCATTCATTCATTTGATGATGGGTATCTGGGTTGTTTCCAGTTTTGGACTATTAGAAATAAAGCTGCTATAAACATTCTTATGCAAGTTTTTTTTTGACATATGCTTTTATTTTTCCTTGGTAAATACTGATGAGTGAATTGGCTGGATCATATGGTAAGTGGACATTTAGTTCTTAAAGACATTGCGAAACTGCTTTTCTAAAGGGTTATACATTTTACATTCTCCCACCAGTGTGTAAGACTTCTAGTCCTTCCCTATTCTTGCTAACAAGGCTTGTCAGTCTTTTTAATTTTAGATATTCTAATAGATGAATATTGCTATCTTATTTTGGGCTTAATGTATATTTCCATAAACACTAATGATGTTGACCATATTGTTATATATTTGCTTACTACCCACATATTTTCTTTGGTAAATGTCCAAATATTTTTAAATTAAAAATTTGGGTAGCTTTTTCTTAATTGATTTGAGAATTCCTTATATTAATGTATTTCTTTTCAATTCTTTGGTTGGTTCAATTCCCTTAGGGACAACCAATATTTGTTTATCTATGTCTAACCTACTTTTAGATCTTTTCATTGACTTTTAACTTTAAGTAAATATTAAGTTTGTTTCTATAAGTTTATTTAGTTTCTTTAAAATCTTTTATGTTTGAATATCACTTTGAACTTCTGTAAATAAGTTTAAAATAATTATTCTGTAAGCATGTTGAACATATATTCTACAAATTTATAATACACAAATTTGTAAGTTTATGAAAACTATAATACATAAATATTTTGATAGATTTGTTTCTTTTGATTTTCATGTCATCTCTCATGGATATTTGTCTTTTTTTAAAATTTTGGAGTGATAGCTTATATTTGATTATTCATATCTGTGAGAATCATGTAGAATCTGGGAAGAAGGAAGGTTCCTTTTTTTGTACTTCCCTGGGAGTGCTACCAAACTGGGAAAACTAACTGAGTTTCTCAGCTTAGAATTTCTTAGATAATATAGGTAATATAAACTCAACACTCAAACCTATATAAGGGGAGCGTTGTGGCAACAAATTTATAGTAGAGACCTGTCCTAGTGCTCTTTTTTCTTTTTTTCACCTAGATCTTAGCATATGAGAAATAATTTTATCTCTTTCTTTTTGAATACTCAGATTTATTTAAAGTTTACCCTGATTTTATTGAGGGTGGTGGTATATGTGTCTCAGTTTCAAATCCCTACCTTATATGGACTCAAAGCTCTTTTCCTCTCCTCTAAAAGACTATTAAAATTTAAGTCTCTGGATTCCTAATAACCTTCTTGGGTAGTCCTGGGTTACCTCCATTTTTGTAGTTCACATTTTTGCTTCCTTTCAGTTTGGGTTCAAGAAATTCTTCTTAATTTCTTATGAGGCTAGTTAAACTTTAAACAAAATTTTTAAAAAATTTCATCCCACATTTTTGGTGTTTTTAGCTGAATATTTGGTTCACAGTGTCTAATTGACAGTATTTCCAGAAATAGAAGTCCTAAATAGAATTAAATTTCTTTGTCTATTTCTTATATGAGTTCTATTTCCTCAGGGATCAGTTGCTCTACTTCTTATTGTAAGTGTTTTTATTTCATGGTGTTGATTTTCTTTAAGCATCTGGTAAGAGGGAGCAGAGTGTGGTAGTTAAGGGTACAGACGCTGGAGCCAGACTGTTTGGATTTGATTCTTGTCTCTGTCATTTACTAGCTGTTTGACATGGAAAAGATAAGAATGATATTCAACAGTAGTCACATGAAACATTTGAGCATTAGATGAGTTAAAATGTAAAATAGTAGTGCTTAGTCCATTTTGACAGTGTTCTCATGCTTAGGTGTCTATTTACTTTAAAGATGGAAGACTAATTAATTAGTATTGGTAAATAATGTGGGCTTTACTAGCATGACTATTACTTGAATGCTACACTGACCACAGGGTGTTGGGCATGTGTGGGTGAAGGCAGGTCAACAGCCAGGCTTCCCCAAAGGGGCGAAAGTAGGGACTCTGGATGGATTCCCATCATGGTGCTGTGGTTACTCTAAATGCAGAGCAATTTAGTGGATTTATTATGTGACGTAGTGTATTAGTTGGCTTGGGCTGACCTAGTAAAAGTAATACAAACTGGATGTATTAAATAATAGACATGCACTATCTCAGAGTTCTAGAAGTTAGAAGTTCAAAATCAAGGTGTTGACAAAATTGGTTTCTTCTCAGGGTTGGGAGGGAAGCATCTGTTTACGCTTCTCTCTTTGGCTTGTGGATGGCCATCCTCATGTTCACATGGCATTGTCCTTGTATGCATGTCTGTCTCCAAATTTCCCCTTTTTATAAAGATTCCAGTAATATGGCACTACAGCCTATCCTAATTATGCCATTTTAACCTGATTACCTCTATAATAGCCTTATACGAGATACTGGGGGTTGGGACTTCAACAGGTGAATTTGAGAAGGACACAATTCAATCCATAACAGATGGTATTGCCTTTTCATCTCTTCTCATCTATTGTAGCACTGGAGACTTTTATCTCAGCTACAAATGTATTGCCACATATCCCTTGTTTTATTTGAAGAGGTGATATCTATGAATATCGGTTGGAAGCAAATATGGCTAAGAGTCACAACTCATGCATTAGAAAGTGGAGGAGGTATGTTGATTTTGTATGCTGAAACTTTACTGAATTCATTTATTAGTTAAAACAATTTGTGTGTGTGTGTGTGTGTGTGTGTGTGTGGCGTCTCTAGGGTTTTCTATATATACAAACACATGATCTGCAAACAAGAACAATTTTACTTCTTCCTTTCTGATTTGGATTTCTTTTATTTCTTTTTCCTGTCTAATTACTTGGGTTAAAACTTCCAGTACTAAGAAACAAAAAAGGAAAAAACAAACAAAAAACTTTTTATCGGGTGGTGGGCAGGCGGGAGGAGGAAAGGGGTGTATGCTTACATGGCATGTGTGGTGCACACCACCCGGGGACTGAACACATGGGGGGAGGGAGGGGGAACAGGGGCAATGTTTGTAACCCTTGCAATATTTGTACCTCCATAATATGATGAAATAAAAGGAAAAAAAAAAAACCTTCCAGTACTGTGTTGAATAGAGGTGGTGAGAGTGGGCATTCTCATCTTGTCCTTGATCTTAGTAAAGAAGCTTTCAGTTAATCACTGTTAAGTATGAGGTTAGCTCTGGACTTTTCATATATGATCTCTATTATATTGAGGTAAATTCCTTCTATAACTAATTTATTGAGGGTTTTTATCATGAAAGGGTGTTGAATTTTATCAAATGATTTTTCAGCCTGTATTGAGATTACTATGTGATTTTTATCCTCCATACTGTCAATTGGGTATATTACATTAATTGATTTTTGCACGTTGAACCATTGTTACATCCCAGGGATGAATCACAAATAGCATGGTGTATGGTCCTTTTAATGTGTGATTGAATTCAGTTTGCTAGCATTTTGTTGAGGATTTTTGCATCTGTCTTGATCAGGGATATTATCTGGTAGTTTTCTTTTCTTGTAATGGCTTTGTATGGCTTTGATATTGGGGTAATGCTGGCTGTATAAAATGAGTTTGGAAATATTTCTCCTATTCAATATTTTGGAAATGTTTGAGAAGGACTGACATTAATTATTTTTTAAAATGTTAGGTAGAATTTGCCAGTGAAGCCATCAGGTCCTGGGCTTTTCTTTGTTGGGAGTTTATTGACTACTGATTCAATCTTATTATTAGTTATATCTCAGACTTTCTATATAAACAAATCTATATGAACAAATTTCTATATAAACAAATAACTATATATAACTATAACTATTCAGACTTCATATTTCTTCCTGATTTAGCCTTGGTTGGTGGTATGTTTCTAGGAATTTATCCATTTCTTCTGGGTTATCTAGTATATTGGCATAGAACAGTTTATTCCTATGATTTTTTTTTGCACAAGTTGTAATGTTTTCTCTTTCATTTATGATTTTATTTATTTGAGTCTTACCTTTTTTCCTAGTTTAGTTAAAGTTTTGTCAATTTGTTTATCTTTTAAAAAAGAAATCTTAGTTTAATTTTTTTCTGTTATTTTTCTATTCTCTATTTTGTTTATTTCTACTTTATTATTTATTATTTCCTTCCTTTGCTAACTTTGGACTTAATTTTTTATTATTTTTGTATTTCTTTGAAGTGTGTGTAGGGTTATGTTTTTTATTTGAGATTTTTCTTCTTTTTTCATGTCGGCATTTAATGTTATAAACTCCTTTATAGTATTGGTTTTTCTGCATCCCATGAATTTTGGTATGGTAAGTTTTTATTTTTGTTTGAGTCAAGGTGTTTTTTGTTTATCCTTTTGATTTATTCTTCAACCTCCTGCTTGTTAAAAAATGTATCATTTAATTTCCCCATGTTTGTGAGCTCTCATCAACATGCAAAAATCAGTTACATTTCTATACATTAATAACAAACCATCTGAAAAGGAAATTAGAAAAACAATCCAATTTACATAGCATCAAAAAGATTAAAATACTTATGAGTAAGCTTAACTAAGGAGGTGAAAGACTTGTTTACTAAAAATTAAAAAAATACTGATGAAAGAAATTAATGTGAAGACACAAACAAATGGAAAGACGTCCTGTGCTTATGGGTTGGGAGATGTAATATTATTACAGGTCTATAATACTTGCTATGGTTTGAATGTTTGTATCCCCTTCAAAATTTATGTCAAAATTTAATCCCCAATGCAAAAGTTTTTAGAAGAGGGGTCTATAGGAGGTGATTAGGCCATGAAAGCTTCTCCCTCATGAATGAATTAGTATCTTATAAAAGCGTTTGAGGGGGCAAGTTCATCCATTCTGGCCTGTCTGGACAATATCCCTCCCCTCCAGAAGATGTGGCAATAAGGTGCCATCTTGGAAGCAGAGAGCAGCCCTCACCAGACACTGCATTTGCTGGTGCCTTGATGTTGGACTTCCTAGCCTTCAGAACTATGAGAAATTTCTATGGTTTATAAATTACACAGTCTGTGGTACTGTGCTATAGCAGCAAAAACAGACTAAGACATTGCCAAAAGAGACCTATAGGTTCCATGTAATCACTATCAAAATACCAGTGACATTTTCTACACAAATAGAAGAATATTCTAAAAGTCATATGAAAACACAAAAATCCTTGAACAGCCAGAACAATCTTGAAAAGAAGAATAAACTTAGAGGCATCACACTTCCTTATATAAAAATACATTATAAAACTACAATATTTAAAACAGTATGGTATTGACATAAAGACAGAAACAGAGACCAATGTGACACACTGGAGATACCTGAAATAAATCCATGCGTATCGTAAGCTAATCAACAGTGTTCCAAGAACACATAGTGGAGAAAGAATAGTCTCTTCTATAAGTGCTGCTGGGGAAATTGAATATCCTTATGCAAAAGAATGAAATTTGACCCTTCTAGCATACACAAAATCAACTCAAAATAGAGGGTGGAGAAAAAATAGAGGACATAGATCTTCTGTTATTCCATTAAAAATACCAACTTTATATTTCAAATATTCAAATGTGTTGAGGAATTGTCTATTTGGTGACAAGAATCTGATCCAGGTGATATGTATATAGTTTAGAAAGTTAGCAAAGTATACATAATCATATACACCTTTTTCATAAGAAGTTATTAACCATTCCTTTTGGCTAACCAAACTGAAACCAATGTGAACTATTGGGGTGTGGGGCATAGGACAAATCCAAAGGGCATGATTATTGTTTGTGCAGAAATCTGTAAGGAGAATTCATGGGCAAAAACTTCAGCCTCCTGGTCAGCACCCTCAGTCTTCACCTTAGCACCTCACACAGCAACCTTGAGTTTGTGCAGGAGACAGCATGTCTTAAATTGCTTTAACCAGAAACAAACTGAACAAAGACAGGAAAAAGAAAAATAAAGTAAATATTAAGAAGTAGAAGAAGCTAACACTGTCATTTCGGTGGGAAATTATTTGCATTGTGATTCTTTTTGAGTATTTTACTTTTAGATATTTTCTGCCTCAGTGTTTTTGTATCAAGTCCATACCCGTAGAAGGAGAGATCATGTTTAGCTTCTTTCACACAACAAATTACCAAACAAACATACATAGGCATGCACACACAAAACACAATACAAGGTAAGAAAAACTATACACAGAAAGATTTTGGTTTCTATGCTGGTTCTACTACCCCATGATTAACTGACTGAGGATGAGTTACTATGACTCTCTACCTCCTTATGTGTGAAAATGAGTATAATGATACTTACCTCATGAGAATCATTTTGACTGTATCTGGGACATAGCTCAGTCAATTACAATTGGATTTGAATCATGGGTCACATATACATGCTTATCTTGAGATAAACAAATGTGTAAAAGCACAAACCAGGAAATTCTGTCATTATCACCTCAACTGTCCAAACAGGAAATGCTTCTTTTTGAATTGCTCATGAGCCAGAAAGACAACAATCTAAGTGAGTGGGGGATTTCTCCTCAGTACTATTGGGGCAGAGCAAGAGAAGTAAAAGACCACTGCTGGGCCTGTGGGACGGAGGTAGGAAAAACAGAGGTAAGGATAGAAACAAAAAAAAAAAAAAGAAGAAACTCTGTTTGGAAGATGGCTTCAGCTTTTGGCATCCGATTCACAATTTTTCTTTTTTTCATAGCTGGTAAGTCTATTGGGCAAGTTGGGGGGAAGGGCGAGAGGTGTTGGGTAGAGTGGATAGGAAACCATGATGAGAAAGAGACATTAGAATATTTTCCACTAGAGTCTTTCATGTCCATTAAAATGCTCAATTTTATTCTCTTTCTCTTTTCCTTTCCTAAGAATTTTAGATCAATCCATTGGGTGGTGGCCAATGTTCTGCATTTGTTCTGCATTTCTAACAAGCTTCCAGGAGATGCTGGTGCTTCTGATCTGCCGATCACACGTGGAATAGCAAGGCTTTAAGGAAGTCTTGTTATTTGAAAAGAGAGACTTGTGGTCCTGTGATAATCCTTAGAGCACATCCTTGCATCATTTGACTTAAAAAAAGCTCTGACTTGTGTGGGGCAAAGGCAATATACATAACTAAACATGTGTACCCCTGTAATATGCCAAAATAAAAAAAATTTAAAAAAAGGAAAGAAAGAAAGGAAACAATAAATAAAAGAGTCTAAGAACAAATTCCCACATAAATGTAAATCTCCTTATTAGTGGGTTTGTGCTATCTAATCCACTTTAGGGAAGACTTTTTTTTTTTAAACAAAAGTGCTCTGGAAGAAGAATGATGCAGAAAAGACATGGACATTCCCTGTGCTCCCTCTTACTGACCGTGGGATCTTTGGGTTCCCATCTCTGCCTTGTCTCTGTGGAGGCAGATTCCTCTTCTGTAAAATGGGGATAGCTATTTTGCCCTTACAGAGAGTTTTAGTACTGAATCTAGAAAGTGCGTCTCAAGTAGTAGATGACCAATAAATATTAGTTTTCTTATCTCTTTCTACCCTATCTTTTGAAGAATCTATTTATATATTTATAAATAACTACCAGTTTTACATTTAAGCTAAATTCAATCTTTTTATCCATTTATCATTTCCTCATGTATTTTGGCAATGCATTTTAATAGTTATGCTGTGTTACTGTACATGATCAAAACAAAACTTCATTTATTTCAAAAAAGTATTTTATAATTGCTTTTATACTAAGTTGAAATGATCTTCTTTTCAGTTACTCTGAATTATCAAGGAATTTTTGACAGGGAGAATAATGTTGGTTTTGAAGTAAAAATTTCTGACTTTGAGACTTAGAGCTGTCACTAATGATATTGGACAAACGATTTCACATCAGTTTCCTCACAGTACAATGAAGATGATGTTCTCTATCTCACTGGGTTGGTGTGAAAGTGAGTTAATAAATGTAAAAATACTATATGTTAGAGAATAATGAATTACCACTATTACTTATTGAGGATCCTTTGATAACATGCTAAAAGCATGGTATTCATGCTAAGGCATTCTAAGGCATATTTATTCATTCTTGGTTGTCCTCATCTGTCGTAAATTAACCTGGCCAGTTTGTTGTGAGTTTATATAAATTCATTTTCTTTACAAGAGGACATATTTATATTTATCCCTATTTAATAGAAAGACAATCAATCCATTCATTTTAAGCAATGAAGAAACTGAACTATAGTGAGATTATTGAACATTTGTCAAGATTATATAGTGATTACATAGTAATTTAATATAAAAGTTTTTGAATACTAGCTTAGTGTTCTACCATACATGGGGAAATGAGTCTATGAAAAAAATGAGAAAAATAAAAATAATATGGTGAAAATTTTACAGAAATCTAAACTGAGTTAATTTAAACAACTCGCCTTTATTTTAAAATTATCAAGTTCTACATGAAGTGTAAAATTATTTTTTCTAGATCTGTGCAAAATGATGTTCTTAAATTTCTAATTTTTGATGTTAGAACTTTTTAAAAATTATTTGCTGATGCGTATCATTTTTAATGTCCTTACTAAAAATCTTTTCATTTAAAAAATTTTTGTTAAACTGTAATATCCCAACATCTAAGAAGCATTAATCCTGGAAGAATACCACATCAAACAAATGTCTTCACCACTTGAGTTTTGCTGGAGAATGTGCATAGCTTGGAAAGTTTATATTTAGAGATTTCTTTACCTATCTTTTTTTCAGCGTTTTTTTTTTTCTTTTGCTGCTAGTTTAGAGTTTTTCAGGTATTGAATGAGATAAATGTACATTGCAAAGATTATGAGTCCTAGTTTGCAATTGTCCTGATTGAAGAACATAGAGAATTCTAAAACTAAGGGGAAAAAAAGCAAAGGGAATGGCTACACTCAGGAGGGAAACCAACATTTGCCAGCTACCACCCTTAATTCATTTTAACTACTTCTCTTTTATTACTCATCTCCTTGGTCCTTACCCTTCTGGTTTTCCTTCACTTCTGTTACACAGAGAGCATGGTCTTCTACATGAGAGATTTCCGTAAGGAAAACTGAATTGTTCTTTTCAATTATCTGTAGTATAAAATTCTTCTTTAACTCTTTGCTTCCAGGAAGCCTTTCTGGATTTGCCCCTCACATACACAACGATTCATCCCTGTCCAAAACTCCTGGAGTCTGGTATCCTGTTGTCCCTACTTTCCCTGAACTTGGTAATGTACCTTCAGGTAAAGCCTTTAGCACTGGCAGCAGCTGGCAGTGCAGGATGGGAATGTTGGCCTTTCTATCTGAAGGTGCTCACATCTTTCATCTCTTTTCTATGCCCTGTCCTAGCTTATTATCCTTCCCCTGTAAAGTAGCAATAATGCCTAGTCTAGATGACTTTTTCATGGTCATCTTTCATGACACAACCCAAACTCTTCAATAGCTCCCTATTTATTCTGCCTACTGGATAAAGTGCTTGCTCCTTAGCATTGGATTCCTGGCCTCTGTTACCCAACCTGTCTTTTTATGCTCTCCGCCTACTGTGCTCTTCTCATCCAGCCCCACTGCCTGCTTTCCTGGACTCAGCTCAGGCCTTTATCTCCATGTAAGCTTGCGCAAAAGAACAGTTCTTTTGATCTTCACATCAAGGATTCAGCTGAAAATTTATGTCTGTTTAACTTCAGATAACAAAACTGGGTCATTTATGGCCCACCTGTGTGTGATGGCACTGTTGCTTCTTTAGACAGGGGGATATTCAAGGTAAGGCGTAGGCTTACTAAGTTATAGGCTGCTAGTTGTTGAATAAAGACTTGTTGGACTCAGTTGAATGTTGTATTTACATGTATATTTATAAGTAAGAAATGGAAACTTTTATTTATATTGGGTGGAGCTGAATAGCATATTATTTAATATTTATTTTTATGAAGTAAGAATGTTTTAAGTAAAAAGGCATTGCCAGCAGGCAGCTTAAATAATGCCCTCTTAAATGACTGCTCCATTGAGACCTTTATCAGTACTGTCTTCCTGTGTCCAGTTAACAATTCATTGTGTGTGCAAGTGTCTGCAAAGGCTGTGCTCTGTTGCCCTCTTATTTCATTAACAACTGTGATCCTAACCATATGGACAATAAGTCTTCAGTGACAAACCTTCCTGCATCAAAGCCTACAGGAAGGATACAAATGAGACAACGCAAATAAACTGCATTGAGAAAAGAATAAACCAGGTCTCCAGACCCGACCAAAATCCTGACCTTTAGATTGAGCCAGTGATCATCACTCATGATGGGTATCACAGATGTATAATGGTGACATCTGATGGGAATTATCATCATGAATATCACCTCCAAGTGTTAGGCATGGAAGATCATATATTGTGGTATTTCAGGTCATCAGATTTGGACTGAAGCAAATGTCTTTCTAAATTCCATATCCCTTATGTGAATACTGAAGGATTTTTCCCTTATATTTCTGTAGCTCACCTGAACCAACCCTGTTTCTTAGCAGGAATAGAACTGCAGTGTGCAGGGAAGTAGCAGGGAAGCCAGCTGCGCACATCTCCTGGACCCCAGAGGGAGATGATCTTGTCACTGAGCAAGAACACTGGGGCAATTGCACAGTGACTGTTCAGAGTACATGCCCCTGGGAAGGCCCTGATGTGCCTACTGTGACCTGCTCTGTCTCCCATTTGATTGGCAGCAAGAGTCTGTGCATAGTGCTGCTTCTTGATTAATAAATCTTCCAGTTTTGTTTGAGTTTTCATTCTTTCAGAGGGGTTAGGTTAAGAAGGAAAGAAGTGTGCAGAGAAATTTCATTTATTGATGCTCTCTCCAGCATCTGGAGAAAGGATTACAATCGAATCAGCTCATGTGAAAAGCTCACATTGGACTAATCTCCCTGGCTGAGGGAGGGGAGGGGTGCAGGCAGGATCATCTTGTACAAAATAGTTGACAAAATAAGGTGTCTCATGAATGAAAAATCATTGATTAACAACTTGTAAGTGTAATTTTCAATATGTTAACATGTTTTTCCCCTAATGATGGTATGACTTATAATTTTGGTCTTCCAATGATTTTGGTATAATTTTAATTATGGTTAATTGAGGGGCTATCTCGTTGAATAAAAGGTTGTAGAGAAACAGTGGCTCCCATTCTGTTTGAGTACCTAACATTGGTTTCATTTTACTCTTCTCAATATATTTTCTAGCGTCAAGTAGTTCATGTATGGATGGAAAGCAGATGATCCAGACATCTTCCACACTGCTCCCAGAAGGTAACATGCTTCCTAATGTAGTGGCCAGCACCGAGAGGATAGAGAGTTGAACTTTATGAGAAACATTAGCTGGTGTCCTGGCTGGGGGCCAGGTGATCTGAATGTGGTGATCCGAGTGCTGTGGGAGGCGGGACCTGAACGACCCAACCTCTAGTTGTTCTCAAAATAAGCCATGCTCTTGTTTGTCTCTGAGCCTTTGCCAGGCTGGGGTGGCAGGAAGAGCATGAATTTAACTGCCCCTCAGGTCTGCATTAAAGTCCTACCTCATTCTTCCTCTAGCTATGTGATTGCAACTTGAACAGGAAATGCAAGGGCTTGAGGACCACAGGAGAGACAGGCGAAACCAACACAGAAGAGACCAGATAAAAAATGCAGAGTTTAACAAAAACATGCTTCATCCACATAAAAGTTTGTCCCGCCATGGCTGGTCTCCTCATGTTACAGTAATGCCGTCGCTGACACTCACCTGTGCTGCAGACTCGAGTTGTGACAGATTCTTTGATCTACTAATCAGCTCTCACTAGACCCCTATCAGTCATGGGCACAGTGTGTCAGTTTAAGGGAAGGATGAGGTTCTATGTTGGAAGATGCTTGTAGGATGGAGGGCTTAATTATTACTTTAAAAGATGGACAAAAGAGATCAATTTCTATATTTAATCCTAGTAATTAGATTGAATATACAGAAATAAACTCCATGAGCATAGTTCACAGCTAAACTATATTGAAGTGCCGCGTGTAACTTAATAGGAAGGAAAGGAACCTCATCTAAAGGCTACATTTAATAATATCACACATTTGCAATAAAATTATTTTTATGGAAAAGTTCTTAAGGAAGGTTGTCCTTTTTTTGTTCGTTTTTTGTTTTTGTTTTCTTTGTCCTTTTAAATTTATGTACCATATTACTTCCTCTCTAGAAATAAATATTTCTAAGCAGCTCTTATTACTGGGATCATCATTTTTCATTTTGTGTGATGGCTTACCTGGTGAAATTATAGATCTTTTAAAGATCTATGGATGTCACTGACTTTGTAATTTTTAAAATAAAAAATAAACTCTAAAATGTCCAGGGAGCTCCAGCTGAATGCCATATTATTTACTTTTGATTAAAGAACCATATCCTTTCCACATTTATGTTTGTTTGAAATAATAGCCACAGAGAAAGACATTTAGTTTTGATGTTACTGATATTTTTGTGCTTTTTACAACTTAGGAGGAGACACTCACATCACTATTATTCCTTTTACTTTCCTGAAGTGCATGCATTGTATGATAAATATAATAGTCTCTTCCACCAAAAAGTTAGATTTAGGACATTGTCTTTGTTGTTTAATTTTAAAGTATTTTCTTGTTTTGTTGTTTCTAGATATTAAAACTCCTAAATTAATTTCAAAATACTTTATGATACATATTATTTTCCTAATAACGCATAATGCAGGAGAAAATTTGTCAATCTCTGAATTAGGTTTAATATACTATTTATATTTTGTGAATGTTAATTTGTCGTGTAAGTGTAAAATTTGTGGAATGTGATCACCAGCCAAGTTAGTATCTAGTACAACTTCTTGTAATATGCTGTGGATAAATTTCATGCATGAAGTTCTTTGTCAGGATTTTCTTTTATCTTTCTCCTTTTGTTTGTGTGTATTCAGTTAACACTTCACTGTCTGTAGTGATAGACACCAACGCTGTGCTCCACTGCCCTCATGCATGGACAAAAGCGGTGGTAACAAGATGGGAAATAATCCTCAGGGACAAGCCTTCCTGCACAAAAGCCTACAGGAGCGACACAAATGAGATCAAGGAAATCAACTGTACTGATGACAGAATAACCTGGGCATCCAGCCCCAGTCAGAATCCTGTCCTTCAAATTGCTCCAGTGGCCATCACTCATGATGGGAATTACAGGTGTGTGACGGTGACACCTGATAGGAATTTCAATATTAAGTATCACCTTCACGTGTTGGGTAAGGAACGTCATATGCTGTGTTATTTCACATCACCAGGTTTGTGACTGAAACTAATGTCTCTATAAATTCCATATCCCTTATGTGAAGACTGAAGCATTTTCCCCTTGCATCTCTGCAGTTCCCCCTGAAGCGACCCTGTTTCTCGGCAGGAATAGAACTGCGGTGTGCAAGGCAGTAGCGGGGAAGCCAGCTGCACACATCTCCTGGACCCCAGAGAGGGATGATTATGTCACGGAGTAAGAACACTGGGGCAATGGCACAGTGACTGTCCAGAGTACATGCCCCTGGGAGGGCCCCGATGTGGCTACTGTGACCTGCTCTGTCTCCCATTTGACTGGCAACAGGAGTCTGTTCATAGAGCTGCTTCCTGGTTAGTAAATCTCCTAGTTTTTTCTTTGAGTTTTTTCATTCTTTCTGAGGAGTTAGAAGGAAAATAGAATATGCAGAGAAAGTTTGTTCAAGGATGCTTTCTCTAGCTTCCACTTTATCTCCCTTTCCTCCACAATAAAGAGATATGTTTAAAAGAAAAATATAGCAATTTGTTGTAAAAAGCCTTATTTTAAAATGTGATTTATTCTTAGTTCACTTCTATACTGGCAGTTAATTGGCATGAATAGTATACTTTTAAAAGAATACTTAGGGTTAATTGAAAGATAAAGTGTAATTTGAAACAAATACTTCAGGTTTTATCGGAAGGATGAAGTCGCTCATACATTGCCTTCATGAATTTTTAGTCTGGTAGACTTTTCCCCTCCAGGCTCTTTCTGGTGGAATTGCTTCACTGTCCTACAATAACATCTATGATTCAGGTCATCACTGTCTTGATTATTCATTCTCTATGCTGATCCTCTATTTATTTTTTGATTAAAAAATTAAATATTAATTTAATCAATATATCTGTAAAGTCAAATTGTTTTATCGGGTTCTATGAGAATCATCAGTTCTCTCCTGCCTTTTCTATCCCACTACCCCCTATTCATTCTACTCCCAAGAGGCAGGTACTGTCCAATTTACAGGAGTTTTATCTAGTAATTAACTCTATTTTTTAAACAATATGCTCATGTTGTTATTTCTTACTGTATCAAATTTTAGACATTATGTACGTACTTATTATGGTAGATGTGGATTTAAAATTACCATCTTCTTTAACCTCATTGTTTATATACAGTGACATAGAATTTTTTAGTAAATTAAAGGGCCAGTGTTCACATTACTCTGAATATGTATTATTAAGTGCCGAATCAAGAAATAAACCCATGCTTTCTCTTTTGAATAACTTTTTGTTTTTCTTGGACTTCCTAATTCTTGTACTTTTTTTGTTTCCTTAAAAATGTATGTACCTTTTGTGAATTGTCACCTAGCTCACTCACAAAGCTGGTGAAGCCCTTACTAGTATTTTCCACATGGTCGGGTTTATTGTGTAATATGTCACTTCCGTTTTTTATTGAAGTCATCCCTTTTAGAGTTTTTGGATGCTCTGGGTCTACTCTGTCCTGGTTGGTCTCTAGACATGCTGAGCAGCAACTGTCCTGGACGTTCTTTGTGCCTCGATCCTCTGCATGGTTCTGCGCCTGTTTAATCTGAGTTTCTTCTGCCTTCTAGACATTTGTGTGTACAACCTCTTTCTTTCCTAAATGAGGCTTTTCTTAAGTCTCTGTTAATCCTTGGCTAATGGATTCTTGTCAAAGTGAGTGCGAAAGAGCTTATTGGAAGCTCTAATATCTGATGTTGGGGCTTGTGAACTAGTTAGCTTCAGTACAGTGAAAAACAGGTACATGATTTTTTTAAATTTAAATTGGGGATTTGTTATGTATCTGAAGGTCTTTTTTCTAGGGCTGTTCAGGGTCTGCAGAAAATAACTCACCAGTCCCTTGCCTTGGAAAGATAAGCCTGACTATCAATGTGCTGGGAGAGAGGAATGTGTGTGTGTGTGTGTGTGTGTGTGAGTGTGTGTGTGCACGTGTGAGTGTGCATGTGAGCATCTCAGTGTTGAGAACTCAGACTTTCCTTTAATACCTCTCTTCAGTCTGGCACTTCACCCTCACCCGCCGTGATGTCTGGGTGCTTAACTCTGGAGTCTCTCCAGTTCATCTTCTCTAGGTCAAGCTCCCTTTCTTCTGCCGGTTGGGGAAAGTGTGCTGCACAGAGTAGGGCAGGCACTTGGCAACCTGCCTGTTCTCAAGAGAGACTATCTAAGAAGCTCCTGACCTTTAGCCCCTCACTTCCTCCCTACCTTACACACCGCTTTATCTATATCTGATGCTTCCTGCTCTAGAGTCTTTCTGGAGTTTGTGAGCACTGAAACTTTGACTTATTCCACTTTTTAAATCATTTGCCATTCTTTCATTCATTTTTCAGTTAAGAACAGGTTGAAATCTTTCATCTGCTCTTGTCTTCATCCCTGTTATCTTTGTCTTTGCACGTCTATCCTTTAAAAAATTTCTTTACTAACATTTTAGTAAGTTACAAGAAGGGAAAAATGAAAACCCATGTGTTGAAACAACCATTTTCCAATATCCATTTGTTTCTTTAAAAAAGAGTTTAGCAATATTTACCGACAAAAGTAATTGTGCCTTTGTTATGTATGAAATCCTGCCATCCAATATTACATTATGGTGTCATATTTAGAATCTCTTTCTTGAAAGGGTTTTCTCATCCAAACTCCCATGTAAAGCAGGATCTCTCTATGTTTTCTTTTCACAGTGGATGTCTATGTTTTGCTCATGCACCTCTAATGAGAGAGCTCATTAGTTTGAGTTTCCAAAAGTGTTGCTGTTTTTAACAGTAAAGACAAGCTTTATTTTTCCGGTAAAATACTGAGAAAGCCAATATTTTAAAACATCTACTGTGCATGGAAGACTGAAAGACCAGTCTCCAGCTTGCTCAGCCTGTACCTCACCTCCTTCTCCTGCCCTTGAGCAACATGCACAGAACACCAGGAGCAAGTTTTAAAGCCCTGCCTCCCAGAGCTGGGAATGTCTTTGTTGACTTGTGTGTTTGTCAGGTAGAGCTTTATACTGCTGCCAGCAGCTAATAAACAAAGTTTCTGCCATCGATTCATTTTCCTTTCAATGCCCTGGCAGAAAGATGACTTCAAGATTTGGGTTATTTTTCCAACTATCTTCTTTGCAATTAACCATTTACTATTTCCGAATGTTGGAGTAAGACATACTCTGCTCTGTGGTAACAAGGAGATCTAAATTTCACATCTCTTCTATAGGAATTCACTATTCATGAATCCTTAAAGCACAAAATCCAAGCATAGGGCAATGTCTTGCTGAGAGCTCTAAAGTCTGAATTGAGAAGGCAATTTAATTATAGCAATTCTTAGAATAATGATTATTAATTAAAATGTTAGTAAAGAAATGTTTTAAATAAAATTACAGAAAGGAATTTCTTGTACTGTGAGATATCATTGAGCTATATATATATATATATATATATATATATACATAATTTATTTTTATTTTTAAAGCAGTTTTAACTTTCTTGCAAAATTGAGTGGAAAATATAGAAAGTTCCCATATAACCCCTGCCTCCACCCAAGCATAATCTCTCCAACTGAGTATGGACATCCTGCAACACAGTGTCACATTGGTTACAGTTGGTGAACCTACACATCATTAGCACCCAAAACCATAGTTTATGTCAGGCTTCACTCTTGCTGTTTTATTAATACATTCTATGGTTTTGCACAGGTGTAATGACATGTATCCACCCTTATGCTATCACAGAATAGTATCACTGCACTAAAAACTCTCTGTCTTCTTTCTATTCATCCTTCCCTCCCACTCAATTCCTGGCAACCAGTGATCTGTTTCCCTACTTTTGCTCTTTCCAGAATGTTATACGGTTGGAATCATACAGTACATAGCTTTTTCAAATTGGCTTCTTTCCCATAGTAAAATGTGTTTATGGTTTCCTCATGTTTTTTCATGGCTTGATAGTTCATTTGTTTTTAGCTCCGAGTAATACTTCATTGTTTGCATGCACCACATTTAAACCCTATGTTTTTGTGTTTATAGGTACCAAAACATCAGCAAAATTTAATATTCTCTGTATTGTTTTTATCGTCATTATTTTGATTTTGATCATCGTGGGATCCTTTTGGTTGTTTTGAAAATCAGTGGCTGCAGGTATTAACTGATGAATGTCTTTTCTTCTTCAGCTTTCATGGGCTGGAGAGGAGTAAGAAATATGAAGTTGACTGATTGGGTAAATTAGGTTGCTCACATCAAATCTCCCATAGTCAAAAAAGCACCCTGAAGGTGTGAGACTTGGACTACTTTGCATGATGAGAGGGATTTGGCTGGGCTGCTCAGACGTGCAAGCATGATGAATTACGCCAGTTAGGGCAGGATCTTGGGAGCGATAGTGCATGCTAATTTTTTTTATTTGGGAAAATAATTGTACTTCCTTTCATGTACCAAAGAGGAGATGTTACATACATTCTATTGCATAAAGCTCCTATCACATAATTTTACTTTCTTTTCCCAAATCCAGAATTTTCTTATTTAGGTGTATTAACCACAAGCAGTATTATTCCCTCATTTCTGGTAATTCCTTTCTGATTTATTATAGCTTCTATGAAAATTAACCACAGTTGTCAACAGTGTACTGGGTTTTTTGTTTTATTTTTAGTCTAAACAATCATGCTTTTTCCACTCCCTCTAACTTATTTTATTTTTCTAGAAAATGTAAATTGAATAAAACAGAAGCTACTCCAGTTGTTGACGAAGTAAGGTAAGATAAAAAAGAATATTTGCAGACTTTTAAGCCACATAATCTGAAACCTAGTAACATAATTTGTAATTTGTATCAATATTAGTGTTTCAGTTGAAAAATTAAAACAATTCTGATTTTATGATGCTAGTAGGTGTATTTTATTATCTAACAAGTACTATTTATTTATCACCCTAGATCCACATTTTCATTTCATGAACTGCATCTTAATGGACATGATGTTAGCTTTCTTTGGACTGTAATGTTGGGAGAAGCTGAATGCATGAAAGCATCTCTAATTCCTGACTTTCCTTTTTCAATACCATCATCATTTCCCTCTTACCCAGTTTAAAACATACCATTCTCCTTAATTTCTTATAAATCTTCAACTCTCTCATTTGAAATTATTTTCATATCACTACATTTATTTCCATTTCTACTTTCACACAATCATCATCTCACACAGAGACTTAAGTAATCAATAATTTTTTTACATAAAATATTAGAATGAAGCCTTGCTCTTATGTTGATGCAAGTCCAGAGACACAAATATAAGCAATCTTAGTAGATACCAAAGCTATGGGCACCTGTTAGCACACGGGTAGTTTCTATAATGATTTCTGGCATTTTTGAACTGATTTGATTTCAAATTCTTTCTTAAGATATAATGAAGTCCTATGTCAGCTACTCAGAGAAGAGCAATCCACTCTGTAATACTACAAACAAGGTGAAGATGTCTCAGGCATTACAAAGTTGATGATATGGGCCTTCTTCATACTTTATGAGTTATTGGAATCTAACACCAGAAAAATGAACCAAGATACATTGCAATTACCCTTTTGATTTTCTTGCAGTTACAGACTGGAAGATTTGTTTTGGATTTGTTTGTTAAAACCTCTTAGAAGACAAAGACATTTTAATGGATTTGCATGCATATCCTTGTATAATTGGAATTTAAAATTTTTAACTGTTATCAGCAAGTTCCCCAAAGAATTGATGTTATCATTACAAAGAAAACACATGCTCATGACAAAATATTCAAATTGTGCAGTACAGTAAATAATGAAAATTGAGTTTCCTGAAGAAATAACAATAAAGAAGGAGCAATCATCAATAGTCTCTTCTGTTTCCTTTTAGAAAATTTTTATGTACATATGATATGTCTATATGGCTCTAGTATATGTGTGCACTCATATATATATTTATATATATATATACACACACACACACATATCCTTCTTAAGAAACCAATGGGAGCATACTGTAATGCTGTTGTATCCTTATAAAAAGCTATAAGTCTTGGAGATATTCTCATATCGATATCTCATATCAACACAAGCAGTGCTATGCCATTCTTTTTAATGGTTACATAAAATTCCATTGTATGGTTGTATTATAATTTAATTAACCACAACCCTAGTAATGGACATTTAGATTGTTTTAAGTTTTGTTTGCAGTATAAACAATACCACACACATAGAATGTTTGATGTGGATATATTTCTTTGTATTTGTTTAAGTATATCTGTAAGATTATTTTGAGTGAAATTTCCAGGCAAAGGGTTTGTGCATTTTTATTATTCATAGATATGTCCTATTGTGTCAATTACATTCCCTCCAATATTGTTTGAATGTGCCTTTCCCTATTCTGTTATTTTAATATGTGCAAGATTTCCACTTTCCCAGTTCCTAGTTTTCATTTTTTAATCAAGTTAGCTAATGTGATACGATTATAATAAGAATCATATTATTTAATAAAAATGAATTCATATTTCTTGTAATGTTTGCAAGAGAGTGAATGCATGTGTAAGGATGATTGCTTCTTCTGAAATCATTATATCCCTATAGAGGTGTTGGTACTTAATGCTTAACATTTCTGAAGATGTGATAAATTGCAGTTGTGTACTTTTGTAACTTATATTCTGTTGTGATGTACTTATCAAATAATAAATGTCTATAGACTATATAAGTAGCATATTCACTGTGGACAACTTGGGATAGCTGTAAAATATGATCTACATGCTAAGAGAATGCCTATGGGATGACATGACCATCTCCTCCATTTTTCTATGGAGTAAAATATTGGGAATGCATATATTAATCATTTTTTAATGTGAAAAATATTTTTAATTATGAAAAATTATGGAAAAAATAAATCTTTTAATTCCATAGCAGGACAGACATTAAAAGTTTTTTCATCATGATAGAAATTTAAACCAAATTCATTCATTCTTTAGTCACGTCATCTGAGATATTTGAGACAGCTATTTTGTCTTACTAATATATTTTTCTCCCTTCAGACATTTTAGGTACCCTAGATTTTATCCTTAAAAGGATTTTTAGTCTATTTGAATGTAAAACTAATATAATGGTACTTGGCACATGCCATTTTGATCAAACCTTTTTTACTGGGCCAAAAAACCTAATCTATTAAGTTTATGCATATAAATATTATCAAACAGTGTCTACAATAGACATTGTAACCCTGTACTTGAAATTTTATTAATTCTTCATCCATCCCTGATTGGGATAAGGTTCATAGTTAGTTAGGTCCAAGACTATCTGTGTAAATATTACTGAAAGTCAAAATAAAACAAAACTATCCTTACATCTTAATTTGATAATGTCAAAACAGTTAACTTGATAGTGTCAAATGACACTATAGTAAATAAAGAATTCAAGACAACTAATGAATGTTAGATATTATGGTGCAGGATATAATTATATGAAACTCTCCAATTATGGGAATACAACATAGTTGAACATTGCAATTATGTGGGGATTAAAAAAAATCATACAGATTTCCCAAATCCACTCTGGACCTGCTGAATCAGAAAATGTGGAGTTTGGACCAGATGTGTCAGTTTGGTTGTCCAGGGTGCAGAGGCTGAGATGGAGTGAGGAGTGTTAAAGGTTAATTGAGGGAGGGAAGCAACATCTGTGAAAGACCAAAGGGGGAGCCAGCAGGATAGAAGAGGGAAAAACCCTTAGGCCAGGATGCTGATCTGAACAAAGGAAATCTGTAAAAGGAAAGAGGGAAGAACCTCAAATCATCTATTATTACAGAACTTTGCAAGTCTTGGCCAAATCAATGGAGGAGTCCTGGAGCAAAGACTGCTTCGAAGTAGAGCTTTTCATGTGAAGAAATGATCAAACTCTGATACCCTTTCTTGATTAGTCATTGGTGGGGGGCTGCCTGCCAAGAGCGTGGCCTCAGCTCAAAAGCTGAAATGGATCCTGAAGGTGTTGACCTCTGAGATCATTAGCTAACTGCACTCCTTGCAGCTGAGTGGTGAGTTTTTGCTTTATGGGAAACACGACTAGCACACCTACATGGTTGTGGTATGTCATCATCTGTCTCTTTATTTTTGACTCTTCTGTGAGGCATACCTTTAAAAAGAAACTATAGGTTTTTAGTTAAAAAAAACTGTAGCTTTTTTATAAAGAAGATATAACTGGTTCTATTAACTCATTTGAGAATTTTATCTTTGTTAAAAGAATTTAAACTACATACATGTCTTATATCATGTATATATTTGATCATAGTTTTACAGTCTTATATTATATGCCTCATTTACTATGCTTTCTCCCACTTCTTTTTATTTTTTCATTTACTTAGCTTTGCTAGTTTGGTTAATTCTCTCTTGCTCTCTTTCTCAACACTTCTAGTAATTTGAAAGTTACCAATTGTAATATGTATCTATCGATATTAGTGGTTATGCTTCATTTATTTACATCTAAAATCAGCTTTGTTGAGGTATAATTGGTACATTTAAAGTATATTAAATTGTGTGCATATTTACAATGTACACTTTGGTAAGTTTTAACATAGTTTTATACCAGTGAAACCATCAGCATAATCAAGATAACGAACTTGTCCATCACCCCAAAAAAGTTTGCTTATGCTTCTTTGTAGCCCTATGCCCAAACTCGTCTTGTTCCCCCATCCACTACTTCCTAGGCAACCACTGATCTGCTTTCTGTACCTATGTATATTGGTTTGCATTTTCTAGAATTTTGTATCAATGGATCATGCAATATGTACTCTTTTTTTTTCGGTCTGGCATTTTTCACTCATTATAGTTATTCTATTTTATTTTTATTTTTTTTGAGACAGAGTCTCACTTTGTTGCTCATGCTAGAGTGAGTGTCATGACATCAACCTAGCTCACAGCAACCTCAAACTCCCGGGCTCAAGTGATCCTCCTGCCTCATCCTCCCAAATAGCTGAGACTACAGGCACAAGGCACCACACTTGGCTAATTTTTTGTTTCTATTGTTAGTTGACTGGCTAACTTTTTATTTTTAGTAGAGACAGGGTCTCACTCTTGCTGGTCTTGAACTCCTGAGCTCAAGCAATTCTCCCGCCTTGGCCTCCCAGAGTGCTAGGATTACAGGTGTGAGCCACCATGCCCGGCTGTCAATTTTTTTAATGGACTGTGCTTTGGTATTGCATCTGAGAAATTTTTCCCTAAGCCAAGCTCACAAAACTTTTATCTCATTTTTTATTCTAGAAGTTTTATAGTTTTAGAGTGTACACTTTGGTCTGTGATCCATTTGGAAGTAATTTTTGTACATAATGTGAGATATGTATTGGAGTATTTTTCTGCATGTGAGTATCTATATGTATACTCCAGCACTACTATATTGCCTTTTAATCTTTGCTGAAAATCATTTGTGCCTATATTTATGGGTCTATTTATGGACTGTATGCTTTGTTTTATTAAACTGTTTGTCTATTTTTGTGACAATATCGCATTGTCTTGTAGCTTTATACGTCTTGAAATCAGGTAGTGCTATCCCTCCAACTTTATTTTCTTCAAAGTAGTTTTGGCTATACTAGGTACTCTGCATTTCCACATGGATTTTAGAATCAGTTTGTCAGTTTCTACAAAAATGTCTGATTGGATTGTCTTGAAGCATTTATTAATTTGAGGAGACTTGATATCTTAGCAATATTGAGTCTTCCAATCCATGAGCATAATAGATCTCTCATGTATTTAGGCCTTTAATTTCTCTCTGTAATGTTTTATACTTTTCTGCATGTGGCTCTTGTACATCTTTTGTCAGATTTATCCCGAAATACTGTATTTCATGCTCTTTGATGCTATTGCAAATGCTATTTTTTTAAAAATTTCAATTTCTAGTTTTTCCTTTACAGTATATAACAATACAGTTGAGTTTTGTATATTGACCTTATATCCTATAACTTTGCTAAATGTACTTATTGGCTCTACTATCAATAGTTCGTAGTTTTTTTTGAAGACTCTCAGATTTTCTACATAGATGATCATGATTCTATGAATGAAGACAGTTTCAATTTTTCCTTTACAAGTTGGATGACTTTTCTTTGTTTTACTTACCTATTGCACTGGCTAAAATCTCTAGTAGAAGGTTGACCAGAAATAATGAAAGTGGATATATGATGTTGGTTGTTTTCTGTTTGTTTTTTTGTAGATGTTCTTTATTGGGTTGATGAGGTTTATTCTTATTTGTAGTTTTTTTTTTGACAACTTTTAACAAGAATGGATGCTACATTTTTGTCAAAGCTCTTCTTGTATCCATTAAGGTAAGCATTTTTTCTCTGTTAGTTTCTTAATATGGTGATTTTTTTAATGTTCTTTTTTTCTCTGTGTTTCATTTTGGATAGCTTCTATTGTTATCAAGTTCAATACTTTTTTTCTTCTGCAATGTATAATCTGCTGTTAATTTCATTCAGTGCAGTTTCCGCCTTATATACTGTAGTTTTTCTCCTCTTTACAGATTATATTTTCTGGTTTCTCTGGTGGCTAAATTTTTTATTACATAAATATATGTACATAAATTGATCATTTTAACCATATTAGGTGTACTAAGTTTAGTGGCATTATGTAAATTCTCATTATTGTGTAACCATCACTACCATCCATCTCAAGAATTTTTTCATCTTTTTAAATTGAAACTCTCTCTGTTAAACAATAACATCTCTGATAAAACAGAGAAATCTTTGTAGCATGATGACTCAGGGTCACCCCAAATTGCCACAAAGTAGGTGTCTTCTTTTAGGAGTTTTATGTTTTGCTTACAGACTATTTCGAATAGCAGTTCCATGTAGGGCAGATCAGTGGAGGTCAAATGAAATTGACAGTTAATGAACATTGAGTCACAGAAGTTTAGAGTGAGAATGGGCTTCACAGGACATCTGATCTAGCCTTGTATATAACTGTCTCCATCTAAATTCCCCTTAACATCATCCCTGGGAGATTATTTGCCAGCCTCAGTTTGAACACAATAGTATAATAAAAGGAGGCCACTACTTTCAATTATAGAAGTAACATGTGCTTAAAACAAAACATTTGGAAATATAAGAATAAAAATCCCAATCCCAATTATTGCACTGCATCCCAATTGCAGCAAAGTACTATAATTTTGCCATATTCTTTCCCATTTTTTCCAAGTATGTTTTCATTTATTTTTGATCACTTAATGTAGAACATTTTGAATCTGCTATCTTTTCCTTGTTAATGTATTAGCATGTCTCCGTGTTTTTATCAGATCTTCATAGATAGTAATTTACTTTTTGCATATGATGACATCGTGAAGAAATAATCTATACTACTCCTTCCTTACTTTGATACTACTTCATTCTTTCTTAAATGTGCTTAAGTCAGATTTTGCCCTCACCATTCTGCTAAAATTGCTCTTATTAAGGCCACCAATTGTGACCATTACAATGCTAAATCCAACGGTCAATTCTCAGTTCTCATCTTGTATGGCCCACCAGCAGCCCTGCCCACAGTTGATCACATGGCTCCTGGAATGGCACGGTACTTCTATTTCCATGTTTTGTGCTTTTGCATTGAATTCTGTGTGTATGTAGTGCAGACAGATAATGGATTTTTCTTTTCCATGTGTGTAGCTTTGTGATGTCATCTTTTATCTTCTCACAAATCTCTATATTTGGATCACAAGTATATGGTGTATAATCTCTTAAACTTTTTGTGAAAACTCATTAAAGCTCCCAAGTTTTGGTTGTTTCTTCCAGGTGGGGCTAAGCTTGCTTGAGCTGCCAGTTTTCCCTAAAAACTTAAGTAAACCAATTTTATGAGCAACCCCTGTCTTGTGTGTGAATGTAAACATACAATCACATAGAGAGGAATGGAAATGGGTGATGAGCAGCCTAATTCCTGTTATGATATTTTCATCCTTATTGTCATGGTTCTGTGTTAGGAGCATTTTTCTTTAGCTTACTTTATTATAAGAATACAGTATATAATTAACACATATAACATGCAAAATATGTATTAATCAACTGTTTATGTTATCTGTAAGGCTTCTGGTCAACATTAGGCTATTAGTAGTTAAGTTTTGGGGGCTCAAAAGTTATATACAGATTTTGGACCATTACATTGTTCAAGGGTCACTATGTAAAAAATGAAGTGAGGGGAAGGGGCAAGATGGCTGATTAGAGACATTGGTGTCTAGATTGTCCTAAACAGAAGAGTAAATTTCAGGTGAAAAAGCATAGTCCAGGTGAAAGACTGAGGTAAAAGTGCCAGAACCTACCCATACTCAAGATCCCATGGGAAGAAATTGTGGGGCAGAATAAGAAAGAGCAAGATTTTGGCAGAGATGCACCCCCGAGGGATTTGGAACCCAGCAGAAATGGTATGTGGGAATGTTTACTTTTCCTCCCCTCATACCTGTGGCAATCTGCCAGCTGTCAATCTGTTGGATTGAAAAGCAAATATTAAAAAAATATTTAAAAAACAAAAATAAAAGGGACTTAATTAAACCAAAAATTTCTGCACAGCGAAAGAAATAACCAACAAATTAAATAGACAATCTATAGAATGGGAGAAAAGATTCACAAACTATACATCTGACAAAAGACTAAATATCCACTATCCTCAAAGATCTCAAACAAACCAGCAAGAAAAAAAACCCCAAAAAACAAATCACACTACTAAAATGCAGGCAAAGGATATGAACAGATATTTTTTCAAAAGAAGATATACAAATGGCCATCAAACATATGAAAAAATGCTCAATGTCACTAATCATCAGGGAAATGCAAATTTTCTACAAATTAAAAAAAACCACAATGAGATACCACCCTATCAGGGTCAGAATGGACATTATTAAAAAGTCTAAAACAATAGCTGTTGGCACGGATGCGGTGAGAAGCGGTTGCTTTTATACTGCTGGTGGGAAGATAAATTAGCACAACCTCTATGGAAAAAAGTATGGAGACTCCTCAAAGAACTCAAAGAAGCCATGCCGTTTTACTTTTAGAAACATAAAAGTGAGTCCAATATGGGAATTTTCATAATAGTTCATACATATCTCAGCCAACATTAAAAGGTAACCAACTCCTCAGGAATTTGTAGTTTACCCCAATGCTTCCTGAAAAGACAGTAGGTAAAAAAGAAAAGGGTAGATAATCTTTCTTATGCAAACTTTTTTCTTATATTTTTGTCTTTCTTTCCTTTTTGACTTTAGTAGCATCCTCCACACATTTGTGTGCCTGATTGGAAAGAAAGCTGGAGCACCCGGAGAGTTTAGCCTTTCAATTTCTGTGTATTGATTTGCAGATTATGTAATGCTGGGAGAATAAAGAAGGGACAGAACCATGCAACCTAAAGCATTGAAAATTCCAGTGGCTGGGCTTCTGCTTCAGAGGAACATCAGTGGCTTAGGGTTAAACAGCTATTTTATTTAAGTACTTGCTATACGCTCTGAAAACACACTGGCAGGTGCTCCTCTCCTTGGCAATTCATTGATTATCCAAAGTTCTATAATGTTTAACTGAAGAATTGGCTAATGTTTTGATCCTCCAGTGCAAATGTTCTTTTTGTTTGGGGGTGGGTTTGGGGTTTTTGTTTTGTTTCGTTTTGTTTGTTTTTTATTCCTGAAGCTTACCAGGTATGAATGGCTAATATCCTATTGATCTGCTTATGGTAATGGTGAATGCTTTAAGAAAAAAAAAGTATAATTTGCTAAGAGTAATTCATGATCTGTTTATGTGATAACTCCTGTTTGTTACAATTTTTTTTCAAAAGCTATTTTTGTTAATGTAAATATTTCAGAGCAAATTTTTAAAAATTTATTGTACCAAATACAGACTCTGTACCAAAAAAAAAAAAGCCTCAGCATTTTATCATTCCATGGAAGGAGAATTTTTTGAAAGAAAGCATTGCCTCCTACCAGATTTAGACAGTGAATTAGACCAGTATTGTGGAAATGCATATGATTAATGTCACCAGGACTTAATAAGGAGCTGTTTGCTAATGTGCTTCCTTTCAGAGCGTTGGACCTTTAAATTGCTGCAAAAGGTAAATTGCATTTATTTATTTATTTTTTTTTTGACAACAGCTAAATTCTTTAATCCAGTTCTTGTAAGATCCCATTTAGATTTCCACATGAGACATAAACAGCCATGGAAATAGTTTTCAAAAATCATTTAGGTCTATAAAATTTATGTACAGCTTGCAAAATTTGCATTGACCAAGTTCATATATAACAAACATTTGCCTCTTTATCCCACCTAACCAATTCTAACTTCTATAGTTTTGCCCGTAGTGAAAGAACATTCACATATAGTTTACATGCCTATACACAATGAATTAAAAAATGTTTTACTAGTTTCACGTACACAAAATATTAACAAATCATGGCATATATAAGTACATATATATTTAAAAAAAAACATTGGTGTTCTTTTGCTAGGATGAAATTTGCTAGATGCCTTAATTTCTTTTCAAAGTTCATGTGATATTTCCGATTTTTCAGAATATTTGCAATAAGAGTCTAGATGTAAAAAACAAAACAAAACAAAAAAAACTACAATTAAGATCTTATGTCCTAGCAAGATCTAGGAAACCAACATGATGAAAGTACCTATTTTGAAGCAATAATTCTCCAGAAGTTAATATCTAACGTC